>SJYV01010223.1:0-11556 GCA_006410875.1 Neotragus pygmaeus | reverse complement strand
ATCTCCTTTAGAATGGACTGGTTGGATTTCCTTGCAGTCCAAGGGACTCTCAAGAGTCTTCTCCAACACCACAGTTCAAAAGCATCAATTCTTCGGCTCAGCTTTTTTCACAGTCCAACTCTCACATCCATACATCACCGCAGGAAAAACCATAGCCTTGACTAGATGAACATTTGTTGGTAAAATAATGTCTCTGCTTTTTAGTGGGTTGTCTACGTTGTCATTTTGAGCATTACTTTACTAGCATGTGAGATGAGTACAATTGTATGTCAGTTTGAGCATTCTTTGGCATTGCCTTTCTTTGGGATTGGAAGGAAAACTGACCTTTTGCAGTCCTGTGGCCACTGCTGCGTTTTCCAAATTTGCTGGCATATTGAGTTCAGCACTTTCGCAGCATCTTTTAGGATTTGAAATAGCTCAACTGGAATTCCATCCCCTCCACTAGCTTTGTTCATAGTGATGCTTCCTAAGGCCCACTTGACTTCACATTCCAGGTTTCCCTAGGTGAGTGATCACACCATCATGGTTATCTGGGTCATGAAGTTCTTTTTTGTATAGTTCTGTGTACTCTTGCCATCACTTCTTAGTATCTTCTGCTTCTGTTAGGTCCATACCATTTCTGTCCTTTATTTTGCTCATCTTTGCATGAAATGTTCCCTTGGTATCTCTAATTTTCTTGAGTAGATCTCTTGTATTTCCCTTTCTATTGTTTTCCTCTATTTTTTTGCAATGATCACTGAGGAAGATTTTCTTATCTCTCCTAGCTATTCTTTGGAACTCTGCATTCAAATGGGTATATCTTTCCTTTTCCACTTTGCCTTTAGCTTCTCTTCATTTTGCAGCTATTTGCAAGGCCTTGTCAGACAACCATTTTGCCTTTTTGCATTTCTTTTTTTTGGGAATGGTCTTGATCACTGCCTCCTATACAATGTCACGAATCTCCATCCATAGTTCCTCAGGCACTCTATCAGATTTAATTCCTTGAATCTATTTGTCACTTCCACTGTATAATTGTAAGGGATTTGATTTATAGTCTAGTGTTTTTCCCTACTTTATTCAATTTAAGTCTGAAACTTGCTGGTTCTTAGTTTCCCAACTGTGGATTGAACCGTGGATTGAACCTTTACTTTTGACAGTGAAAGTGCAGAGTCCTAACTGCTGTATCACCGTGGGTGAACTTTAGAATGCATTGACTTTGCATCCAAGCTTCAGAACTTTTTAGTGAAAACCTGGACAAATAAATCCTTTGGAACCTCAGATTCTAAACCTAGAAAATAGAAATGTAATTCTCACTATAGGAGATAATGGAGTTGTGGTTACACAAGGCTGGGGACATGCCTGGTCCATAATTAGCCATCAGGGGTCACTTCTTCTCCCTACTTTAGACTAGAGATTTTATCTTGAAATTACCTTTTAACTCTAAATATTTACTTTTCTGGAATGAAAAGCATCTCAAAACATAATCTGCTGCTGCTGCTGCTAAGTCACATCAGTTGTGTCCAACTCTGTGAGACCCCATAGACGGCAGCCCACCAGGCTCCTCTGTCCCTGGGACTCTCCAGGCAAGAATACTGGAGTGGGTTGCCATGTCCTTCTCCAATGCATGCATGCATGCCAAGTCGTTTCAGTCATGTCCAACTCTGTGTGATCCTATGGACAGCAGCCCACCAGCAATCCACAGGATTCTCTAGGCAAGAATACTGGAGTGAGTTGCCATTTNAAGAATACTGGAGTGGGTTGCCATGTCCTTCTCCAATGCATGCATGCATGCCAAGTCGTTTCAGTCATGTCCAACTCTGTGTGATCCTATGGACAGCAGCCCACCAGCAATCCACAGGATTCTCTAGGCAAGAATACTGGAGTGAGTTGCCATTTTCTTCTCCCATAACATAATCTACCTACACCTAATTATAAAATGTCAGCAGATGTTTAAATGTGGTTGATATATAGGAATAATAAAATGAAAACTTTCAAGATATTATATATTTAGATATATAAAACTCGAGTCTTGCTTCAGTAGATGAAGCAATAAAATAGTTGCTTGAACTTACTAGAAATGAAAATATTGAAATTGAAGAGACATGATGTTAAAGCTATTCCATGGGGAAAAAAACAACCACGTTGAAATAAAAGAAGATATTCAGGGAAAGAGGAGCTGGTTAAGTAATGTAAAGTGAAACGAAACTGAACCATGTGCACAAGGTAAGAGGTGGAGGATGGTCAGAAGTGCATGGCTCAGAGTTCAAGTTTAACTGAAGACAGAATACACACAAAACAATTACCAACTGTGGATAAGGAGAAAATGAGGGGCTATTAAAATCTTCCCAGTGAGAATGTAAACAATGCTCCTGTGAGCCCCCTGGGGTGCCGTCTGTTCCAGCCTGCCTGAGGTGGTCAGCCTTTCTCTCTAAGAATGTAGTGAGGACCCTCCCAAACAACTATCATGTGTCCTCAGTAATAATAAGCACAATATGAACAAAGCAAAATTTATCCAATTAACACTTGCATTTTCCTTTCTATTTTATTTTACCATCAATGCATAGCATTTAGATTATACATTGGCTACAGTATAGAGTAGCAAGTCCATACTTCACTAATTTCAAGATATTGCCTTTATTCCACTTAGACTTCCCTTTCTGTGTTGAACTTTTGCTGAATTACTGGTGTTTTTTGTGTAAGGAGGACTTCCCTTGTGGCTCAGATGGTAAAGCNCTTTGAGGTACGTGGAACTTAGAAATTACAATTACTTTGTGACTCATGCCTATTTTTTTTCCTTATCATAGAAAGCCATCCAGTGGCTGTTAACAATATATTAAGTATAAAAGCACGAAGCAAACGTCAAGTCCGCTCTCAAGTTCTATGCAGTCGGATTCTCGGGACAGCCTCCTGGGTGAGCCGCGGTGTGCCTCGGTGGGTCCCGCCACAGGACGGCGGGCTCTCAGGTGGGTGGGCTTTCATCCAGCCGTGGCGTCGGAGCATCGCGGGACCCGCGGGCCGCCTGTCAGGAGCTCGGCGGCGGGGGCGGCTGGCGCATCTTGTTCGCATAGAAGTCCCTGCACGTCTGGCAGCAGCGCTGGTACCACCGCATGTCCTGGCAGAGGTTCTTCTCTCGGATGACCCTGCAGTACACTGTCCATTGGTCCCGTGTGCATTTGTAGGTCAGGGCAGCTAAGGGGATGGTGGAGAGAGAAAGCCCAGGGGTTAGGATGCCTGCGGATGACACTCTCGGGCGCCTTCCCCCACATGGATGCTGGAACCCTGCACAGACTGGGGGGACCACGCCCCTGCCAGGGCCGTAGCTTTCACAAGGGACACTCTGGGTCCAATCTGACCATCTCGGGGTTCAGTGGTCCAGCTGCCTCCGCAGTGCAAGGGCACTGCCCCCCTGCTTCTGAGCTAAATGGCATCCACAGTCATTGTCCGGGAGAGGATGCCATCTGTCAGCATTTATAAGACATAAGGGCAGAGGCAGTGGACATCCACGGGCCCACAAAAGCACACGGTCACAGCACAAGCAAGTGGCCTGAATCTCCCTGCTCTTGGTCATGAAGAAAGACACTCCTGCCTGAGCGAGGCCTCTGGAGGATACCAAGGAGGGCTGTGCATGCCAAAGCCTGGCAAACACCTCAGCAAGCTTGAAGACACCCCAGTGAAGCTTGTTTGGAAACCCCTTCAGGTCGGTGGCACCCCAGCATTAGGGAAAGGGGCTCTGGGTGGGAAACTGTTCCTGAAGGATTTCTATTTGGAAAAGCAGAAACTCTTTCAGTGGAATCATCAGATCAGCACTAGACATTCTTCTTTTTGGGCCACCACTGGCTGGGGACGTGACCAGGTAAAGGGCTGGGTTTGGAGCACTCAGGGCCAAACTGCTCACACCAAAGCTCCCTGCCGAATTAAAGGCTCCAATCTGTCAACACCTCTGCTTTCTTCTGAGCATCAGCTTCAGGAGCATTCCATGTATGTATCACCCAGATTTCATAAATGACACCCCTAGATCCTTCATTTCCTGAGTAAGCACCTCCCTTTGCTTTCTTCATGGAGAGAATCCCAAAACATTGGAGGAGCATTCTCTCATGTTGCCCTTTGTTGAGAGAGGGGCTCAAGGGTTTGAGGCATCTTTTTNGGGTTGGGAAGATCCTCTGGAGAAGGAAATGGCAATCCACTCCAGTACTTTTGCCTGGAAAATCCCATGGGTGGAGAAGCGTGGTAGGCTACAGTCCATGGAGTCACAAAGAGTCAGACATGACTGAGTGACTTCACTTAGTCTTGATCACTTTGTGTAAATTATGATAAAAATTGTTCAGTATTTATTATGTGCTAAAGAGTGCCCAGTTTCTATTTGCTGGAGGAGACATTTGTCCAGGTACAAGCACTACAACAAAGGGTCCCATGTCCCAGCCTGTCTCATTAGAACATTGGAAGAAGGGTTTTGGGGAGGTGAAGGAATTGGATTTCATGTCCTTCTTCCCAAATACTTGATTCCACAAAAGTGTAAGAATGATGAATTAAAATAGCTACTTAATGACACAGTATGGGCTTCCCAAGTTGGTGCTGGTGGTAAAAGAACCAATCTGCCAACACAGGAGGTGTAAGAGACGTTGGTTTGATTTCTACATTGGGAAGATCCCCTGGAGAAGGAAATGGCAACCCACTCCAGTATTCTTGCCTGGAGAATCACACTGACAGAGGAGCCTGGCGAGTTATAGTCCATAGGGTCACAAAGAGTCAGATAGGACTGAAGCAACTTAGCACACAAGCAATGAAACAATATATGCTTTCCAAGAAGACTGACCTTGGGAAACCCAATACATTGAGCCAGAAGGGTACATAGTTTTCCCTGCAAATTACAGAAAGATGGAAGCAACATAGCCTTGTCCCTGTATGAGAGAAAAACCAATTCTCACTTTACATGAGTTTTTCTGAAAGGCTTCTTACTGTGGTTTTGTGATATATGTGTGAGTCACTCAGTCGTATCCAATTCTTTGTGACCCATGGACGGTAGTCTGCCATGTCCCAGGCTCCTCTATCTATGGGATTCTCCAAGCAGGAATACTGGAGTGAGTTGCCATTACATTCTCCAGGTTTGTGATATGAGCAACCTCATATTTTAATCCAAATAAGTATTTTGGCTATTTAAGTAATTTTCAAGTAGCAGTACACTATTGATATCATCCGTAGGTCTGCTCAGTAAGTGAAAATCATCTTAAGCTGGTAGAAGACACTCATCTTCATAGTAAATGAAGCATTGTGTATCCACACATTCATGGAAATCCCTCCATATTCTGATTGCATCTCTCCATCAAACCATCCAGACCATAACTTGGATTCAAGAACTGCTTTACAGACTCATTTAACTTTTCAGGTGAACTTGCTGCAGGTTGATTCAGTTACTTACAGATGTCAAATAATTTGTATGGTGAAATTTTATCTTGGAATAATTTATAAGGTTTCATGTTTATTTTTCATTGTCTCAACATATCTCACTTGTTGTGAAACTTGGATTTCTTGGCAAAAACAGAAATCTCATTATAAATGTCCATTGAAGTAAATATGACAGCTCTGTTTCTCATTACTAGCATGTGCAGTGTAAAGACATTAGCCGTAAAATTTGGTGAATGCCCTCTAGGGATTTCAAATTTTAGTATGTTTCAAATAACTTGCAGAATAGCATTTGTTTATAGTTTTTCATGTGTATGGGAAATAATAAATACAACTGACAGTCATGTACATGGTGAATTAAACTGAAGCTATGTGATATATACAAGGTGTCATGCTTTGGCTTTTGGAATAAACTTAAAATGAAATTAGCATGTCAGAATCAATATTTCAAAATGTACCTTTTTAGCTAAACATTTAAGTCTTTTGGAAAATATTTTGGTAGGTGTTAAACAGCGTTATTGCTTTTTTTTTTCTTAGATAAGTTTCATGCCAAATATTATTTGGTATGAATTCATAAGTATTTATCTGTATAATTTCAAAATTGCTTATAGGAAGAGTTAGACTATAGATTTACTAGATTTTAAAGGGCAAGAAAACAAAATTTCAAAGAATCATGTAATTTATAAAATTGTTAACAAAAAGTATTACTATTGCATTTATTGACAAGCAATTGAATTATAACAATATGCTGTGAGCTTTTTTGGAGTTTGAAGTTTGGAAAACAATGTAATCTCCAATTTGAAGAACTAAAAATATCACTCTCAAGGAAAAAGGTGATCATAAAAGGAAATTGCTCCTAGTTTAACTATATAACCTTAAAAATGAATTCAGAAATACACATAATCTGTTGCAGGTATAAAATTACATAACTTCATGAGACTGTGTCTTCCGTCATCTGATAGTATTGTTTGAATTTTGAAAAAGTTTGCACTTTTTAGATTGATGTCACAGAGAAGAAAACCTGAGGATGTTTTTATTCAGTTATCCAAATAAAAATTAGATTGATGAATCATGGTGATAGCAGTGCAGTTAAAATAACTGATAAATTATCAGTGGACTGTCTCCAAACTCTGGTTGCAAAACATATGAATGCAGAATCTTAATGGGGAAGGTAACTTAATGGAGAAGACAGCAATCAACTCCTTGGCTCCTGCTGTGCAGATAAGTAATAAGATGCTTTATCCAAGAGTGGATGGAAACTTCATTAAACTAAAAGCAACTCATCCTGTAATGTAAATACTGATTCTGCTAAAGACTCCCCCCGCCCTTTCCCTCAGTGTATGTGTTGGTAGAAACATGAAAAGAGCTACTGAGGGTCAAGTTTGGTTTTCATTAAAAACCTGGTCACTAAGACCTAAGTAAATGAAAGGATTTCCTTTTTTACTTAAACACAAAAGTACAATAATCTGAATTTTAAAACTATTCAGATAATCCAAGCTTCTTGCAGGATATTATTCATGCAGGATTTTGAGTCAGGCAAACCTCCATTTGAATCTTGGCTCAGGCAGTATTGAAAGGCCTTGTCAGTTTATTCAAAATTCAATCATTAAGTGAATGCCATGTATCAAAGATTGCACTTGGTATGACTGAACACCAAACAATCATTTCTATTTCTAATTAGTCATTTTTTTCTGAATGTCAGATTACTCCACTGTATACCGTGAATACTAATTCCTCCATTTTATTAAATAAAATAATTATATAAAGCCTTAGCTCAAAACTAGTGCCTAATTTTTATTATTATTAGAATTTTAAAAATTCACCAAAATAGATACTTGTCTAGTATCCATTTGTGTTTTTCAGTTAGTGATGTTGAAATAACAAAACCTAGAAAATAAATGTATCAAGTTCATATAGTGCTCAAATTATCTTCAGCAGTAACTTGACTTATTACAAACACTTTTATCCAAATATATTTATATCTATTTAAATTTTATAGCTTTTAATATTTTTAAATGATTGAACTTAGGAATCATGTCATTCTTTAAGGCAGCCTAACCAATGTGAAATAAAGGACATATATATTACAGTCATGCAGAAAAAATATAAATTCTGCACTTGGGAGAAAAACATTACATCAAGCATGATCAAATGGTTATGCCAGTATGCAAGTAATTGAAGTTTTTGCTCCAAAAGTCATTATAGAGATGTACACTTATGCTTTAGTTGGCTATATTTCTTGACTGCAGAAATGTATTAATTTATACAGTTTATAAAATGCTTAAATGCTTAAAAGAAACTTAAAAAAAAATTATACTTGTACCAAGCAATCCAGTGAATCAGCCAGTCTGCTTTCAAAGCTAATCTTTTATCAATAAGTCTTAAAATCATGTATTCAAATTGAGGATACTTAGAGAAAAAATGAAAAGGTGTTTTTACATGATGGAATGTTTTGTTGTTCTTGTTGTTCAGTTGCTAAGTCATGTCTGATTCTCTGTGGCCCCATGGACTGTAGCACACCAGGCTCTCCTGTCTTCCACTATCTCATGAAATTTGCTCAAATTCTTGTTCATTGATTCGGTCAATGATGCTATTTAACCATCTCATCCTCTGCTGCCCCCAGTTCCTTTTGCCTACAATATTTTCCAATCAATTCGTTCTTCACATTAGGTTGACACAATACTGGAACTTCAACTTCAGCATCAGTCCTTTTAATCAATATTCAGGATTGAGTTCCTTTAGGATTGACTGGTTTGATCTCCTTGCTGTCCAAAAGATTCTTAAGAGTCTTCTCCAACATCACAATTCAAAAGCATCAGTTCTTTGGCACTCAGTCTTCTTTATGGTCCAACTCTCACTTCTGTACCTGACTATTAGAAAAACAGTAGCTTTGATTCTAGGGACATTTGTCAGCAGAATGATATATCTGCTTTTTAATATGCTGTCTAGGTTTGTCATAGCTTTCCTCCAAAGGAGCAAGCGTCTTTTAGTTTCATGGCTGCAGTCACCATCTGCAGTGATTTTGGAGCCCAAGAAAATNTGATATATCTGCTTTTTAATATGCTGTCTAGGTTTGTCATAGCTTTCCTCCAAAGGAGCAAGCGTCTTTTAGTTTCATGGCTGCAGTCACCATCTGCAGTGATTTTGGAGCCCAAGAAAATAAAATGCATGACTGTTTCTACTTTTTCCTCTTCTGCTTGCCATGAAGTGATGGGATCAGATGCCATGATCTCAGTTTGTCGAATGTTGAGTTCAAGCCAGCTTTTTCACTCTCTTCTTTCACCATCATGAAGAAGATCTTTCATTCCTCTTTGGTTTCTGCCATTAGAATGGTATCATATAAAGAGCCTCTTGATGAAAATGAAAGAGGAGAGTGAAAAAGTTGGCTTGAAACTCAGCATTCAGAAAACTAAGATCATGGCATCCAGTCCAATCACTTCATGGCAAANCTTTCATTCCTCTTTGGTTTCTGCCATTAGAATGGTATCATATAAAGAGCCTCTTGATGAAAATGAAAGAGGAGAGTGAAAAAGTTGGCTTGAAACTCAGCATTCAGAAAACTAAGATCATGGCATCCAGTCCAATCACTTCATGGCAAATAGATGGGAAAACGATGGAAACAGCAAAAGACTTTATTTTGGAGCTCCAAAATCACAGGCAGATGGTGATTGCAGCCATGAAATTAAAAGACGCTTGCTCCTTGGAAGGAAAGCTATGATCAACCTAGACAGCATATTAAAAAGCAGAGACATTACTTTGCCAAAAAAGGTCCATCTGGTAAAAGCCATTGTTTTTCCAGTGGTCATGTATGGGTGTGAGTGTTGGACTGTAAAGAAAACTGAATGCAGAATTAATGCTTTTAAACTGTGGTGTTGGAGAAGACTCTAGAAAGTCCCTTGGACTGCAAGGAGATCCAACCAGTCAACCCTAAATTTTCCCTAATATTTTCCGTTATTTCTTTGCATTGTTCACTTAGGTAGGGTTTTTTTTTTTTATCTTTCCTTGCTATGCTATGCTTTGGAACTTTGCATTCAGATGGGTATATTTTTCCTTTTCTCCTTTGCCTTTTGCTTCTCTTCTTTTCTCAGCTATTTGTAAGGCTTCCTCAGACAACTATTTGGCCTTTTTGCATTTCTTTTTCTGGGGATGCTTTTGATCATTGCCTACTATACTCTTTCACACTNTTGCATTCAGATGGGTATATTTTTCCTTTTCTCCTTTGCCTTTTGCTTCTCTTCTTTTCTCAGCTATTTGTAAGGCTTCCTCAGACAACTATTTGGCCTTTTTGCATTTCTTTTTCTGGGGATGCTTTTGATCATTGCCTACTATACTCTTTCACACTTTCTCACTTTACAGTGTTACAAATGTCCATCCACAGTTCTTCAGGCACTCTGTCTATCAGATCTAATCTTTTATTATTGTATCTATTAAGTATAAATCGGGAGTTTCCAGGTGGTGCAAATGATAAGAATTTTTCTGACAGTGCAGGGGACGCAGATTCAATCTCTGGTCTGGGAAGAGTAAGAACATGCAGAGCAACTGAGCCCCCGTGTCCCAACCATTGAGCCAGCGCTCTGCGGCCTATGAGCCACAGCCAGTGAAGCCGTGGAACCTCCAGCCTGTGCTCCACAAGACAAGCCGCCAAAGGTAGAAGCCTGTGCACTGCCAAGAAGAGTGGCCACAGCTTGCCACAACTAAAGAAAACTCATGCAAAGCAGCAAAGACCCAGTACAGCCAAAAATAAATTGATTAAAAAAATTGTTTTAAGTTTGAAACGTAGCTGGAATAAATTAAGGAGATTTAAACAAATGAAGGGGTAGACTGACCTCACCGAAATCTCAATATTGTTAAGACGACAATCTTCCCCTGCTTGAATTATATAATCAACGTGACAACAAATGGAATACCAATGGTCTTAAAAAATATAAATTGACAAACTGTTTCTGAAATGTATATGGAAGCAGAAAAGACCTGGCATGGCCACAATGATCTTGGGAAAAGGAGAAACAAAGTCGGAAAGCTTGTATTATTCAATTCAGGCTTTAGTGTGAAGTTACAATATTCAGGGCTGTGTGGTATTGGAATAAGAACTAACAAATAGAGTAAAGGAACAACAGATGCTGAAACAAACCCACAGGATTACGTTAAAGAATGTTTGACAAAGGTACCAAGGAGAAAAGGAAATTCAATGAAAAAGGATAGTCTTCTGGACAACAGGACCAAGACAATTGGGAAACATTTAGAAAAAAATGAGCTTCAATTCCTGTCTTACACTGTATAATACTAATTGATAATTTAAAGTGGATCCTAGAATTAAAAGAAGTTAAATTATCTTGCTTCTAGCCAAAAATAGGACTGTATCTTTATGACTCTGAAAGAACTAAGTAATGAAATCCCCATCTCTCTTTCTATAGATTGTATCAGTGTGAATGGGTAGTTAAATCCCCCTCTACCATTGATTAAAACAAGCATGTTGTTAAGAGTGAGACTACTCGTGTACTTAAAGCAAAATGTTTTAAATGAAATTATCAATATGTAGACTTTGGAATAAATTTTTCTACAAAGAGATTTCCTTTCTAACTAACACACACACGTGTGTGTGTATATACATATAAATATATATGTGTGTGTGTATATGTATATTATATATATATATAGAGAGAGAGAGGTGGGAGGGTGGAAGGAAGAGGAGTGGAGAGAGGGAAAGAGGGAAGGAAAGAGGGAGTTATTTTGAAGGGTGGATGGCTTGTAGTAGCTTTTGAATGAATGAATAAAAGTGAGTGCTAGTCTCTTAGTCAATGGAATTTTCCAGGCAAGAGTACTGGAGTGGGGTGCCATCATCTTCTCCATAGTAGCCCCTAGTAGGTGTCATTTTACTATATTCTGAGTTTGTTGAACTAACAGCAACTTTTATGTCTTTATATCCCCTATCCATTTCTTGACCTCTCTTAACATTTAAATTCGTTACAAAGCTTTATAACAATGCTGACGCAAAAAATATAAAACTAAAAGTATTTTTACACAATAGACGATACTCAGCTTGCCAGTACTCTTGCCTGGAAAATCCTATGGACAGAGGAGCGTGGTGGGCCGCAGTCCATGGGGTCACGAAGAGTCAGACACGACAGAGTGACTTCACTTTCACTTTTCACTTTCATGCATTGGAGAAGGAAATGG
>SJYV01010215.1:0-11595 GCA_006410875.1 Neotragus pygmaeus | reverse complement strand
GTTTATTGATATTTCTCCTGGAAATCTTGGTTCCCGCTTGTGGTTCATCCAGCCTGGCATTTCTCATGATATACTCTGCATTTAAATTAAATATACAGTTGGCAACATGCTCATATGTTTATTTTCAATTCTTAGTTAAGAACAAAAACACTATTTATACAGTTATTCCAATGAGAAAATATGACTCTCATTAGAGATCTTATTTATTTTCATATGACATAATTTCTAGGCATGCAGCATGAAAAAGAAGGGAAACACCTGACATCCATTTTCACTTTAGTTTGACTTAACACATTTCAGGAAACTGAATATTTGAAAAAGTTTCTGTATTGATTAAGATATAAGTAATAGAATACATTATTAAAATAGCTTAAATAATCAGTAGAACATCTCACCCAACAGGAAGTTGGGAGTACTGGTGTTTAATTGTCATAATGATGTTTTCAAGGACCCACAAGGTATTTTTCATGTTTCTTCTCTACCATCGTGAGTGTTTTGACAATGTCACTCTTCATGGTTCCAAGAGAGCTATTTTTCCATGCTAGTTTTTTTATTTTTTATTTTTAGGTGGTGGAAAAACCTTTTCTAGTAAACTTCATTGGCCATAATTGCCTCATATGCCTGTGCCTACACCCCTTTTTGGCAGAATAAACATTACTTGTCTTAAGCAGCTTGACCTAATCAATATTCACCTTCTAAGGATAAAAGGGTGAGCATTCGCCAGCAAGTAAGAAACGAGGAGGTATGTGTTTGAGAAGCCTCAGGTCTGTCGCTGCTAGGAAATGTCACAATTTTAGTAATTGCTCCAGATTTTCTTAGGAGATTGTAACATATAGGGCACTTATGGCTTGATTCATTCAATATATTTATTTTTAAATGCCTGTTGAGTCCCTTGGACTGCAAGGAGATCCAACCAGTCCATTCTGAAGGAGATCAGTCTTGGGTGTTCTTTGGAAGGAAGGATGCTAAAGCTGAAACTCCAGTACTTTGGCTACCTCATGCGAAGAGTTGACTCATTGGAAAAAGACTCTGATGCTGGGACGGATTGGGGGCAGGAGGAGAAGGGGACGACCGAGGATGAGATGGCTGGATGGCATCACCCACTCGATGGACGTGAGTCTGAGTGAACTCCGGGAGTTGGTGATGGACAGGGAGGCCTGGAGTGCTGTGATTCATGGGGTCGCAAAGAGTCGGACATGACTGAGCGACTGAACTGAACATGTTATTAAGATGCTTACCTAAACAAAATTCTTGTCAAAGTAAAACTCTGATTTGCCAAACATAGCAGCTTGCTTTTTATTATGTAAACATGAATGATGTAAATCCAGTATAAATTTAAATCATGAAGCACAAAATCAAAGTAATGAATTGCAAACCCACCAACCAATGCGGAATCACAACGTCACTAACACAGCTGCTGCTATCAGCGTGTGCCTCCTTGCCTGTGTCTTTGCCCTAACTGCCCTCCTGACCCCCAGCCACTCTTCAATTTTGTGTTCATCGTTTACTTTCTCCTTAATACTACTGGTTTTTATCATGTGGTTCCTTAAATAATGTGCTTGGCTTTTTTTGTTAAGTTTTGTAAAATTGGTAACATTCTGTGTAAGTCTTCTGGGACTTGGCTCTTTTTCCCCATTCACCATGTTTCTTTGACATTTATATTGTTGAATGTAATTGTAGTTCATTTATTTCACTGCTGACTAATATTCCATTGCATGGATTTATTTGCTGTCCTATTGATAGGCATCTGGGTTACTGTTGGAGGGTTTTCAGTTTGCTTGTTTTACTCATTTTTGATATATGTTTTGATGTATCTATGCATTAATACAGATGTGTGTGTTTATATGTGATTCAGCTATCATTTATATGTGTACTAGTGTACATGTGCAAACTTGAGGATACATATCTAACGGTAGAAGTGTAGAGAATGTTCAACTCCATGAAGTAATGCCAAATTGTTTTCCAAAACCTTTGGGCCAATTTACCTTCCACTAGTCATACATCAGAACCTCCTGTTGAGCCAAATTGTTGCCAAAACTCAGAATTCTCAGAATTCTTAACTTTTCTTAATGTAGTGTCATCTTATTATGGTCTTAATTTGCTTTTCTGTGATTGCTAATGAGGTTGAACATCTTTTCACGTGGTACTCAACACTGATGTTTTTCTTGCACAAAATGCTTATTCATGTGTTTTGTCCACTATGTACTTAAAACTATGCATTAAATGCATTTATTTTTTATATTTAAAAGAATAATTTAGAAAAGTTACAAGTGCAATAAAGATAAATTTTTCCCCTAAAGATTTGATCTGATGCACTGTCATCTCTAAATAAATGAGTGTAGATCTCTTGCAAACAAGAACATTTTCATATAAACCACAATAAAACCATGAAAATCAGGAAATTAATATTGGTGCATTCAGTTCAGTTCAGTCGCTCAGTCGTGTCTGACTCTTTGCGACCCTGTGAATCACAGCACGCCAAGCCTCCCTGTCCATCACCAACTCCTGGAGTTCACTCAGACTCACGTCCATCGAGTCAGTGATGCCATCCATCCATCTCATCCTCTGTTGTCCCCTTCTCCTCCTGCCCTCAATCCCTCCCAGCATCAGAGTCTTTTCCAATGAGTCAACTCTTTGCATGAGGTGGCCCAAGTATTGGAGTTTCGGCTTTAGCATCATTCCTTCCAAAGAAATCCCAGGGCNCCTCTGTTGTCCCCTTCTCCTCCTGCCCTCAATCCCTCCCAGCATCAGAGTCTTTTCCAATGAGTCAACTCTTTGCATGAGTTGGCCCAAGTATTGGAGTTTCGGCTTTAGCATCATTCCTTCCAAAGAAATCCCAGGGCTGATCTCCTTCAGAATGGACTGGTTGGATCTCCTTGCAGTCCACGGGAC
This sequence comes from Neotragus pygmaeus, assembly GCA_006410875.1. Taxonomy (NCBI): domain Eukaryota; kingdom Metazoa; phylum Chordata; class Mammalia; order Artiodactyla; family Bovidae; genus Neotragus; species Neotragus pygmaeus. The sequence continues at coordinate 8,703 of SJYV01010215.1, read as the reverse complement.
TCTCAAGAGTCTTCTCCAACACCACAGTTCAAAAGCAGCAATTCTTCGGCACTCAGCTTTCTTCACAGTCCATTACTATCATCTGATCCTCAGATCTCATTCAGTTTTCATAAGTTGTTCCAATAATGTCCCTTATAGTAAACTGTTGTTTGTAATAAAAGAATCCAGTTTAGAATCACACCTTGCATTTTACTTGTCATTTCTCTTTAGTCTCTTTCAATCTGAAACCATTCTTCAGTCTTTGACTTGCAGGATCTTGGCACTTGCAGGATCTTGGCACTTTAAGTACTGTTTACGCTGGTCATTTCGTAGGATATAGGTTATGAATATTTGGCAGGAATATCATAGATGTTATACTGTGTCTTTTTTCATCTTATAAGGTGGCACAAGATTTCATTTTGACCTATGACTATGAAAGTTCACTTGGATTACTTGATTCAGAGAATCAGTTTTTGTCAGGTTTCTCTACTCTGAAATTACCTATTTTTCCTCTGTAATTAATAATTATTTTTGTGTGAAGGTGGTTTGAAACTGCAAATATCCCCCTCCTGATCAAACTTTTATTTAATTAATGAATTAATTTGTATCACTGTGAGTTCATGACTGTATTTTATTCAGTGATCTATAATGCATTACTGTTGTTAACTTATTTTGATGCTTATCTTACCCTGAGTTAGCCAATGGGGTCTCCTTCAAGATGGCTTCTGGGTCTTTCTGACATGTCATTCGTCGACCATATTGCTACCCTCAGTTTCATTCCCACATTACAGAGATTAACCACATTTTCTCCCTTTTTGGCACCTCCCCTCTAACAGTGAAAAACTTGCCTATTATTATCGTAATTGTACTTACTTATTTGGTCAGTCTCCCCATATGTGGTTGATCTGCCATTTTCACTGACCCTCCACCACCTCACAATTCTGGTTTGAACTTCAAAACCATTTATGTGGAAGCCCTCCTCACCCCACTTGGATTCCTACATTGCACGGCATGGTGTGTCTTTTTACAGGCACCTTGCTCAGGCGTTGACACCCATGTTGGAGCACTGCCAGAGCGAGTTCTGCTCACCTAGCCTGGGCTCTGCCTCCACACCATAGTGTTTCTCCTTTTACCACGGACACCTGCCTCATCGTGCTTGGACTCTGATACCCCTTATTAGGAATGCCTCCTTTCTGTTTTGCCCACTTTTAGTTAAAATGTTGCAAGATACACACATATTCTATACTCCAAAGTTTTGGCAACACAGTTTGTGATATTGTAGTTTATCTTTTTTTTTTTTTTTTTTTATTTGTCAATGAATGGACATTTTTAAGTATAATACAGTTGAATTTAGTAATCATATGCTTTATAGGTAACCATTTCTATTATCTTAAGAAAGCCTTCCCTACGCAGAGTTCATAAAGATATCTCTTATANAACTTTATATATTGTACTATCTTTCTGATGAAATAATGTGGACAATTCAGGAAAATCCTCTACCACGATTATAGTTACCATAACTCTGTCCATGTTTTGAAGGGTTTTGAATTGGTCACACTGTCCTTTCTTTATAATGAGTACAATAGTTTTGGGCAATTATTCTTTCCCCATGTACCAGATATAAATACTGTTGTCCAGATCTGGGGAGAGGATTAGAAATGAGCTGATCTTGCCAAACTCAAAGTATATATCACCAAAATCTCTGAGAATATGCCTAAGAAGCTATAGGAAATACATATTCTGGAATAATCTGTAATCTGAATCTGACGGCCTATTAGCATGCACTGGAAACCTTGGAAACATTCTTAAGTCCTTTTTGTCTTTGAAACCTAGAAACAAATAACCCTGTATCAAACACTATTATTAATATTACTTGTTGGAAAATGGCATTTGAATCCTTCAGGATACATATGACAAGAGCCTAACCAAAAAAGGGAAATTATGGCCTCAAAAAATTGAAAAGCTGGCGCTGATTCAAGTATTATTCAGAGAGTTGGCTGTCATCAGAGTCTTGTTTCTTTTTCCTCTCCTCTACTTTCTTCATTCTATTTGACTCCTTTCTCTAAATGGCTCTGTTCATGTAGCAGCAAGATGGCCACAATAGTCTTACATCTCAAGTTCACTGGGGGAAAAAAATGAGCATTTTCTTTTTATCAAAAGTTCAGAGAAATTCCAGGGAAAATTCTGATTGACTGACGCTGGGTTCTGTACCCAACCCCGGAGACTGGCATGAAGACATCAGTTTCATTCTGCAGAAATATTATGGCAGGATGACTGGGTAACTATGCCCCTCCTTGTTGTTTAGTTGCTAAGTCTTGTCCGACTCTTGGCTACTCCATGAACTGTAGCATGCCAGGCTTCCCTGTCCTTCACTATCTCCCAGAGTTTACTCAAACTCATGTCCCCTGAATCAGTGATGCTATCTAACCATCTTATCCTCTCCAGCTCCCTTGTCCTCCTGCTTTCAATCTTTCCCAGCATCAGGGTCTTTTCTAATAAATCAGCTCTTCACATTAGGTGGCCGAAATATTGGAGTCTCAGCTTCAGCGTTGGTCCTTCCAATGCATATTCAGGGTTAATTTCCTTTAGGATTGACTGGTTTGATCTCCTTGCAGTCCAAGAAACTCTCAAGAGTCTTCTCCAGCGCAATTCAAAACCATCAGTTCTTCAGTGCTCGTCATCTTTATGGTCCAACTCTCACATCCGTACAAGACTACTACTAGCTTTGATGATATGGACCTTAGTCTCAAAGTGATGTCTCTACTTTTTAATATGCTGTCTACTTTGGTCATAGCTTTTATGCCAAGGAGCAAGTGTCTTTTAATTTTGTGGCTGCAGTCAACATCTGCAGTGATTTTTGGAGCCCAAGAAAAAGAAATCTGTTGTTGTTTCCACTTTTTCCCTATCTATTTGCCATGAAGTTATGGGACTGAATGCCTTCATCTTAGTTTTCTGAATGTTAAGTTTGAAGCCAGCTTTTCCATTCTCCTCTTTCACCCTCATCAAGAGGCTCTTTAGTTCCTCTTCACTGTCTGCCGTTAGAGTGCTATTGTCTGCATATCTGCATCCCCTAGAAAGGGTGATAAATGAAACCAAAGAATAGATATATTTTTTGTTCTCCAACAAAATGGCTATTTCTTGATAATATCTGATAGTAACTCTCCCTAGCTATGGTGAAATACTATAAATTTATAATCTCTGCTAGCAACTATCACAGTACATGAGGAAAATCCACACTCTGTGAATATAATCCATGGGGCTTCCATGGATTTGTATTATAAGAATGCAGTGATCCATTATGTATAACTCATCACTGAATCATACTACTTATGACCCTAACTTGGAAAGTTCCTGATAGGAGCATCCTGTTATCCTGTAGGAGTCTGGGCTCTCTTCCAACTGGTTCATTAACAAGGTTGAATTGTTGATTTAGATTACAATGTTTCTTCGATAAAAGACAACAAAAGAAGTTGACAGACAGTGAAAATATTAAGGTATGAATCACACATAATTGAGGTGAAAAGGACTTTTCTAACCCTTAAGTTTGAGGTTTAATTCCCTGGTAGAAAGCCAACAGGAGCTGAGTACATAATTCTTTATTATAAAATCCTCAAAAACTAAGGTCAGATTCAATTCAAATGAAATTATCACTTTTTAGAAGTTCAGTAGATTTGGTTTAATTCACTTTCTTGATAATCATAACATTTCTTGATTAATCATAACTGATTAATTCCCTTTCAGTTCCTTTTCTGGTTTCCCATGCCCACCACCTTTTTATAAATTCCTTTGATTGGGTTATTAAGTTAACAACTACTTCTTGCCCTGAACATCAGACTTTTAGAAGAACCTGGTTACCTTTTCCCTCCAACAACTTAATTGGAGACAAGGGAATTCTGAGCTACTCTCATTTCAGGGACATTTAAAACCCCAAAGAAAAAAAAATATTTTAATAGGCTAACTACCTGCTATCAAAGAGAAGTTAGACACCTCTGCCCCTCAGAAAAGAAATATCACAAGTGTGTTTAAACTTCCACACACACACTCCAAAACAGAGTAGTTTGTCATTAACAAACTGGAGAGCAAAAATTTGTCTTTATTCTGCAAAGGAATAAAGAAATGGAGAGAAAAAGAGAAAAGGAAAGAAATTATCAAAGTGAATTAATGGATATTTTCAAGATAAATGCTCAAAAATGGAATATTTGTTAATATGATTATCTTTAGCAGAAATCATTAGCAAGAGAATTTATACTGTTATATTTTTTTTATAATCAGAAAGTCTTCCATTAGATTTTCATGGAATATCTTACCATAATCACCTAAATAGAAAGTAATAAATTATCTTACCAAATGACTTAATAAAAGCTTTGAAGCCCTTTGATATCATTAATGGATTTGCCAAATAATTACTCTTCCTAGATAACTGATCTTGTTGAAAATTGTTGGAGCTGCCAGGGGAAATGGTTTCCTGTATATGTGGAATGTCCTAATACTAATATCTTTCCCTGCTGCCACCTGCAGTTCCCAAGGGATCAGGCTTCCAAAGAGAATCCTTTTATATAGGTTGTGAGTGTCTTTTTTCCCGTAATTGTTTGGAGGGAGTCGAAGTCAAAGATGGGGAGTTTTTTTCCCATCAATCCATTTCCTGTGTTTAATCATTTGACACAGTTGACTCATGACTGTGTAATTATCTCTTGGCGTGTTTAACATTAATGTAAAATGGTACTGTATTTCCAAGCCAAATGGAATTTTTATGAGGCCATACAACCTTCTTGGCTTTACTTTTTGTTTAATGGTCATGCTGTAGCAAACAGCAATGTGCAATATGAACAGTTAAACTATTCACTTAATTATTGCATCTGGTTTACCATATCCTGCCCATCTAGTATGTTTTAATTGAAGGGCAGAAAAGATCTCTGGTTGATCATTGATGGTTTTAAATTGGCACATAATGATAATACTGGATTCTGGAGGGAGTTCTTCCTAAATCTCAGCATATGTCTTTATGTTAAACAATTAAACCACATCTGGAAAGAGAAAGCAGATCAGTACATTCCTCAGTGGACTCTATGGGAAAACTGACTGAGTGGGCTAAATACTTGTTACCAAAAGAGAGAGAGAGACTGAGAGAAAGATAACCTTGAGCTAGAGAAAATTTGCAGAATTTTTTTTAAAAAAGGAACAGGTGTTTGAAGGAAAATTCCCACAATGAAATAAATAGTTTCATATTGGCAAGGGCATTTAAGCAATAATGAGGAGATTTCATGCATTTTATGCAAGGGCACCAGGGGGAATTAGTAACAGAAGAATATAAAGATCTTATTTCAAGAAAGTATATTATTATTAGGATTTGCCAAGTCTCTTGTACAAGTTAGCTGGACAAGGACTTACTTAGCATTTAAAAGAGAATTCAGAGTATGTTCAGAAAGGGTTAATTTGCTGTTCACATTGCCTGAAGCAAATCAGACTGAAAGTTACACTTGGGCACATATTTCCAGGTGAGAGTTAAGAGGACTTTTCACAGATTCCTATCTCCTCCTTGGTAGACCAGGGCCANAGAAAGGGTTAATTTGCTGTTCACATTGCCTGAAGCAAATCAGACTGAAAGTTACACTTGGGCACATATTTCCAGGTGAGAGTTAAGAGGACTTTTCACAGATTCCTATCTCCTCCTTGGTAGACCAGGGCCAATGCTGCCAATCCCCAGCGCTACCACTCCTCTGGGATGCCAAAAAAGAAGTCTTCCCCACATAGGCTTTTATCACATTACTTCTCTGCTGAAATGCCATCAATGCCTTCCCACCTTTTGCCTTTAAGAAGAAATCCAAATTAACACATCTGACTGTCAAATTCTCCATACACTGTCCCTACACTGTTTTCCTCAGCTTATTTTTCAACAGCTCTCCATAGGAATCTTCTATTCTAGCCTATATGATCTACTCTTACTCCCCAAACATCTTTTGTACTTTTTGATTTTAGTGACAAAATTTCCCTTGCCTGGAATATCTTCTCTTAGCTCCTATTTCAAATCTCTTCCGATTTTGAGACCCAATACAAATGTCATCTCTCTAGCAAAAAGATTCCAACCTTTCCAGTTTAAGCAGTGCTCCCCACTTCCGGATTATCTCCAGAATATCCATGTTGATGCTATTTATTCACCATTTCTGAATTCAGTCTATTTTTTGTTTTCTATGCAGATGGCTTAAGTAAAAGTGACTGTAGACATCATTCATTCCAGAATCTTTTCTAGTATTTGGGCATACCCACTTTCCCAAAACTACTCTGTATTCTTTCACATAATAATTGCACATTTGAGTAAGTAGCAATTCCAAAAAAAATGTATTTACTTTTCAAGTTAAAGTTCTAAAATGAAAAATCAATGTGAACTATGTCCTATATTAGTTGGTTTGGGCTGCCATAACAAAATACCACCAACAAGGTGGCTTAAACAGCAGAAATTTATTTTCTCAAATTTTTGGAAGCTGAAAGTCCAAGTGTTAGATTCTCCTGAGGTCTCTCTCCTTGGCTTGCTGATGGCCACACCTTATCTGTGTCCTCAAATAATCTTTTCTGTTTTCATAACACATTTCTGGAGTCTCTTTTTGTGTCACAATTCCCTCTCCTTATAAGGACACTAGTCAGATTGAATTAGGGTCACCCTAATGGCCTCATTTTAACTTAACTGCTTCTTTAAACACTATGCCTCCAAATACAGACTCATTGTAAGATACAGAGGATTAGAGCTTCCACTTATAAATTTGGGAAGACACAATTTAGCTTAACGGACTTCCCTGGTAGCTCAGTAGTAAAGAACCCACCTGCCAGTGCAGGAGATGTATATTCGATCCCTGGGTCGGGAAGATCCCCTAGAGAAGGAAACAGCAACCCACTCCAGTATTCTTGCCTAGGAAGTCCCATGGACAGAGAAACGTCATGGGCTACAATCTATAAGGTTGCAAATAGGTAGAATATAACTTAGCAACTGAGCAAAAACAAATATATATATATATATGTATATAAAGACAAATATATATATTTTATAAAGTACATATATTGTATATATATANGATCTCTGGTTCCTCTGCCTTTTCTAAAACCAGCTTGAACATCTGGAAGATCTCAGTTCATGTACTTTTAAAGCTTGACTTGGAGAGTTTTGAGCATTATTTTGCTAGTGTGTGAGGTAAGTGAAATTTTGCGGTAGTTTGAGCATCCTTTGGCATTGTCTTTCTTTGAGATTGGAGTAAAAACTGACCTTTTCCAGTTCTGTAGCCACTGCTGAGTTTTTCAGATTTCCTTGCATACCGAGTGCAGAACTTTCATAGCATCATCTTTTGGGATTTGAAATAGCTCAACTGGAATTCTATCACCTCCACTAACTTTGTTCATAGTGATGCTTCCAAGGCCTACTTGACTTTGCATTCCAGGATGTCTGCTTCTAGTCTAGTGATCACACCATCATGGTTATCGGGATCATTAAGATCTTTTTGATCTTTGTCAATGATAATTGCCATGGTCATTGGAAACAAAATATTTTGATGTCCTATTTCTCTTATTTTGATATAATTGATCGAACCCAGGTTTGATCCTTGAGTTGGGAAGATCTCCCTTGAAAAGGTAATTGTAGCCCACTCCAGTATTCTTACCTAGAGAATTCCATGAACAGTGGAGCCTGGCAGGCTACAGTCTCTGGAGTCTCAAAAGTTGGACATGACTGAGAAGCTAGCACATGTTTATACATATGATTGATATAGCACTATATTAGTTTGGGTGCACAACTGGTGATTTGATATTTGTGATTGTTTTATTTTTGATGGATATGTTTAAAAACACTGTAGGAAGGACTTGAAAGAAATTTCATCTTATGAAAGAACAAAACTGAAGACAAGGTCAAGTTTTAAAAGAAATTATGACCCATATATAAGTATTATAATTATTCAGAGCATTAATTCTCATTTTTATTAAAATTCAGTTCCACATATTTCTATTGAAGATACATAGAATCTTGTATATATTCTTATCTGAATGGTATATTTTATGTATCATTGTATGGATGGATGTATGGACCGAATGGATGTATAAATATGATACTCAATTAGAAAATATAAAATCAATGGTTTATTTCATTTCTAATGTAAAATTAAAAGANGAAGATACATAGAATCTTGTATATATTCTTATCTGAATGGTATATTTTATGTATCATTGTATGGATGGATGTATGGACCGAATGGATGTATAAATATGATACTCAATTAGAAAATATAAAATCAATGGTTTATTTCATTTCTAATGTAAAATTAAAAGACATTTGTAAACAGAGCTGAATATATGATGTAATGTATATAATTATAATACATATAAATGTATACTATATATATAAATACAAAAATGGTAATATACACATATTAGTATGTTCATGTACACATAGTCACATATGCAATATTAGATAATTTACTATTTTCAGTTTGTCTTGTTCTGCTTATATATGTGTATAAATATGTAAACTTGACAATATATAGTATAAAATTACATTATACAATTCATTCAAATCCCTACCCAGTGCACCTTTTTCTGCTTGTGTATATCAGCATGAGATTTTTAATACTGGCAGATATTCAAATACATAAACTGAAATAGAAAATACATAATTCCTTTCAAATTATTAAAACCCCCAAAACAAATATGCAAAATCTACTTAAGGCATTCATGGGATGTTTTAAAACC
>SJYV01010214.1:0-11344 GCA_006410875.1 Neotragus pygmaeus | reverse complement strand
GGAGCTTGTGTACACCTGTGGTGGATTCATGTCGATGTATGGCAAACCCAATAGAGTATTGTAAAGTTAAATTAAAAAATAAATAAATAAATTAATTAATTAAAAAAAAATAAAATAAAATACAAGTAAATGAAATCACAAAGAGAAAGTCATTATAACAAATTGCATTATTTCTTGCCAGTGCTATCTATGTGTAGCTATAAGTTTTTTTATAATTGAAAAGTATAATTAAGGGAGCCAGAGAGAACAGATAGTGATATTTAATGTTAAATGACAGACCTATGCTCTAATATATCGATTGTTGTTGTTGTTCAGTTCCTAAGTCATGTCCAGCTCTTTGTGACCCCATGGACTACAGCACAACAGGCTTCCCTGCCCTTCACCATCTCCCAGCTTTGCTCAAACTCATTTCCACTGAGTCAGTGATGCCATCCAACCATCTCATCCTCTGTTGACCCCTTGTACTCCTGCCTTCAGTCTTTCCCAGCATCAGGGTCTTTTCCAATGAGTTGGCTCTTCACATCAGGTGGACAAAGTATTGGAGCTCAGCTTCAGCATCAGTCCTTCCAATGAGTATTCAGCATGGATTTCCTTTAGGGTTGACTGGTTTGCTCTCCTTGCTGTCCAAGGAGCTCTCAAGAGTCTTCTCCTGCACACATCAATGATGATATTAAAATGTAAATGACCAAAACACACCAGTTGAAAGATAGGGACTTTCTGTTGGTCCAGTGGCCAAGACTCTTATGCTTGCAATGCAGGGGGCCTGGGTTTGATCCTGATCAGAGAACTATTTCCCACATGCTAGGAGTTCCCATGATGCAGAAAGATAACACATGTTGCAACTAAGTAAGACCAAGCACACCCAAATAAATAAATATTTTTTTAAAAGATAGAGATATGCAGAGTAGATTAAGAATTTAAAAATAAATGTAAATAATTCAACTATATGCTGTTTATTTATTTTTTTCTCTTTTTGGAGACTTGGAAAATACAGAACAGTTTACATATAGTTTCACTATGTATTACAATTATTTTTTAAGTAGATAAATTAAGATTTTCAGTTGGAGTTTCAATATCCAACTCTCAAAAATTAATTGAATGAATATACAAAAAGATAGAAGGCTATAGTAGACTTGAAAAGCACTATTAACCAATTCAACATAATTAAGCTTTATACAATTTTCACACAACAGTAGGATACAGATTCTATTCAAGTTCCCACAGACAATAAACTGGGAGACACTGAAACAGAAAACATATCCAGGGACATAAAAAAGGTGCAAAAATTTCCTGGTGTAAAGGTATTGAAGTCATACAGAATCTATTCTCTTATCATTGTGGAATTATGTTAAAAAATCAGTATCAAAAGATATTTGAAAATAACCCACATATTTTCCAGAGAAGTCAGTGGCATCCCACTCCAGTGGCATCCTATCTCCACTGGAGACTCCCATGGACGGAGGAGCCTTATAGGCTGTAGTCCATGGGGTCGCTGAGTCAGACACGACTGAACGACTTCCCTTTCACTTTTCACTTTCATGCATTGGAGAAGGAAATGGCAACCCACTCTAGTGTTCTTGCCTGGAGAATCCCAGGGATGGCAGAGCCCAACAGGCTGCCATCTGTGGGGTGGCACAGAGTCAGACACGACTGAAGCGACTTAGCAGCAGCAGCACATATTTTCAAGTGCAATGTAACATTTACCAACAGAGATTTTTGACTTCGCCAATGAATACCTCAATAAAGTTAGAAGACTGACAAAACACAGAGAGTGATTGTAGAGAAGAAAGCATTTAAGTGGGTAATTAATATAAAAATGGGCTTCCCTGGTACCTCATCTGGTAAAGAATCTGCCTGCAATGCAATAGACACTGGTTCAATCCCTGGGTAAGGAAGATCCCCTGGACAAGGGATAGGCTACCCACTCCAGTATTCTTGGGCTTCTCTGGTGGCTTAGATACTAAAGAATCTGCCTGCAATGGAAGGAGACATGGATTGGGAAGATGCCCTGGAGAAGGGAATGGCTACCTACTCCAGTATGTGGGTAGAACACTGTGTTCTCTGGAAAAACACAGAATGATTACAGAGATGAAAGCATTTAAGTGGGAAATTAATATAGAAATGGGAAATTAATATTAAAGATACTTTAAAAACCTGATGTATTTGGAAATTAAATGTCTACTTTTAAATAATGGGTATACCTAAGAAGGGGCTTCGGTTGTGACCCAGCTGGTAAAGAATCCACCAGTAATGCGAGAGACCTGGGTTCCATCCCTGGGTTGGGAAGATCTCCTGGAGAAGGGAAAGGCTACACACTCCAATATTCTAGCCTGGAGAATTCCATGGACTGTATAGTCTATGGGGTCACAAAGAATTGGACATGACTGAGTGACTTAAGAAAAGGAAAGATATGCCCGTCTGAATGCAGGGTTCCAAAGAATATCAAGGAGAGATAACAAAGACTTCCCCAGTGATCAATCCAAAAAAATAGAGGAAAACAATAGAATGGGAAAAACTAGAGATTTCTTCAAGAAGATCAGAGATACCAAAGGAACATTTCATGTAAAGATGGACACAATAAAGGACCTGTCTCTTATACACATCTGGTGGGAGGGGGATTCGGGATTGGGAGCTTGTGTACACCTGTGGTGGATTCATGTCGATGTATGGCAAACCCAATAGAGTATTGTAAAGTTAAATTAAAAAATAAATAAATAAATTAATTAATTAAAAAAAAATAAAATAAAATACAAGTAAATGAAATCACAAAGAGAAAGTCATTATAACAAATTGCATTATTTCTTGCCAGTGCTATCTATGTGTAGCTATAAGTTTTTTTATAATTGAAAAGTATAATTAAGGGAGCCAGAGAGAACAGATAGTGATATTTAATGTTAAATGACAGACCTATGCTCTAATATATCGATTGTTGTTGTTGTTCAGTTCCTAAGTCATGTCCAGCTCTTTGTGACCCCATGGACTACAGCACAACAGGCTTCCCTGCCCTTCACCATCTCCCAGCTTTGCTCAAACTCATTTCCACTGAGTCAGTGATGCCATCCAACCATCTCATCCTCTGTTGACCCCTTGTACTCCTGCCTTCAGTCTTTCCCAGCATCAGGGTCTTTTCCAATGAGTTGGCTCTTCACATCAGGTGGACAAAGTATTGGAGCTCAGCTTCAGCATCAGTCCTTCCAATGAGTATTCAGCATGGATTTCCTTTAGGGTTGACTGGTTTGCTCTCCTTGCTGTCCAAGGAGCTCTCAAGAGTCTTCTCCTGCACACATCAATGATGATATTAAAATGTAAATGACCAAAACACACCAGTTGAAAGATAGGGACTTTCTGTTGGTCCAGTGGCCAAGACTCTTATGCTTGCAATGCAGGGGGCCTGGGTTTGATCCTGATCAGAGAACTATTTCCCACATGCTAGGAGTTCCCATGATGCAGAAAGATAACACATGTTGCAACTAAGTAAGACCAAGCACACCCAAATAAATAAATATTTTTTTAAAAGATAGAGATATGCAGAGTAGATTAAGAATTTAAAAATAAATGTAAATAATTCAACTATATGCTGTTTATTTATTTTTTTCTCTTTTTGGAGACTTGGAAAATACAGAACAGTTTACATATAGTTTCACTATGTATTACAATTATTTTTTAAGTAGATAAATTAAGATTTTCAGTTGGAGTTTCAATATCCAACTCTCAAAAATTAATTGAATGAATATACAAAAAGATAGAAGGCTATAGTAGACTTGAAAAGCACTATTAACCAATTCAACATAATTAAGCTTTATACAATTTTCACACAACAGTAGGATACAGATTCTATTCAAGTTCCCACAGACAATAAACTGGGAGACACTGAAACAGAAAACATATCCAGGGACATAAAAAAGGTGCAAAAATTTCCTGGTGTAAAGGTATTGAAGTCATACAGAATCTATTCTCTTATCATTGTGGAATTATGTTAAAAAATCAGTATCAAAAGATATTTGAAAATAACCCACATATTTTCCAGAGAAGTCAGTGGCATCCCACTCCAGTGGCATCCTATCTCCACTGGAGACTCCCATGGACGGAGGAGCCTTATAGGCTGTAGTCCATGGGGTCGCTGAGTCAGACACGACTGAACGACTTCCCTTTCACTTTTCACTTTCATGCATTGGAGAAGGAAATGGCAACCCACTCTAGTGTTCTTGCCTGGAGAATCCCAGGGATGGCAGAGCCCAACAGGCTGCCATCTGTGGGGTGGCACAGAGTCAGACACGACTGAAGCGACTTAGCAGCAGCAGCACATATTTTCAAGTGCAATGTAACATTTACCAACAGAGATTTTTGACTTCGCCAATGAATACCTCAATAAAGTTAGAAGACTGACAAAACACAGAGAGTGATTGTAGAGAAGAAAGCATTTAAGTGGGTAATTAATATAAAAATGGGCTTCCCTGGTACCTCATCTGGTAAAGAATCTGCCTGCAATGCAATAGACACTGGTTCAATCCCTGGGTAAGGAAGATCCCCTGGACAAGGGATAGGCTACCCACTCCAGTATTCTTGGGCTTCTCTGGTGGCTTAGATACTAAAGAATCTGCCTGCAATGGAAGGAGACATGGATTGGGAAGATGCCCTGGAGAAGGGAATGGCTACCTACTCCAGTATGTGGGTAGAACACTGTGTTCTCTGGAAAAACACAGAATGATTACAGAGATGAAAGCATTTAAGTGGGAAATTAATATAGAAATGGGAAATTAATATTAAAGATACTTTAAAAACCTGATGTATTTGGAAATTAAATGTCTACTTTTAAATAATGGGTATACCTAAGAAGGGGCTTCGGTTGTGACCCAGCTGGTAAAGAACCCACCAGCAATGCGAGAGACCTGGGTTCCATCCCTGGGTTGGGAAGATCTCCTGGAGAAGGGAAAGGCTACACACTCCAATATTCTAGCCTGGAGAATTCCATGGACTGTATAGTCTATGGGGTCACAAAGAATTGGACATGACTGAGTGACTTAAGAAAAGGAAAGATATGCCCGTCTGAATGCAGAGTTCCAAAGAATATCAAGGAGAGATAACAAAGACTTCCCCAGTGATCAATCCAAAAAAATAGAGGAAAACAATAGAATGGGAAAAACTAGAGATTTCTTCAAGAAGATCAGAGATACCAAAGGAACATTTCATGTAAAGATGGACACAATAAAGGACAGAAATGGTATGGACNTAAAAAAAAAAAGAAAAAAAAAAACTTTAAAAATACTCACACAGAGACACAAAAACAGACTAGGGGAAAAAAGGTTTGGCCTTATCACAGAATTTTTACTGTGCTGTACAAATGTTTGCAAATGCAAAGTGTGTGCATTTCTAGTGTGTTTCTACATTCATTAACGCCGCCTTCAGGAGCAATATCGTGCAGGTAAAATGCTGTTTGTGGCTTTCTGTTGCACAGTTAAAGCTGACCCACCTTATGCACAAGACAATCAGATATAAATCCGTCCTCCTCAGGATGCAGACAGGACGTCCCGGAGCACAACCTACGACAGAGGAAGACCCTTAAGTGACAAGCAACTTGCTGACACGGACGCTAGCAGGGCGTGAACAGCTGACATCATGCCACTCCCCGCTTTTGGTTCTTCCCAATTGACGTTTTTCATTCGATTATAGAGCCAAATCAGTTATGAAGGCTTTCTTTGGAGAAAACACCTTTATTCCCCCATGATGTTTTCATGCCCTGAGAATCAGAAAAAGACAACAGAACAGGGAAAGATTTACAGTCATTGGAAGATTTGTGTTTTGCAAATGGTGTTAAGTGATATTGCTAGATTGGTAATATTTTTTTCAGCCTAAAATTCTATTGAAATCTGTGATCAAAATGTTTTAAACTATCCAAAAAGAAAATTTGTATATTTGGGAAAAATGGATTTTTACATAGCTTTTGTATGCAGATATGAAATTGTAATTATGACTATAGCAGGCATAGATAAACTGATAAGCTACAATTCTAAAAAAGAAACAAAAAAGAAAAGCTTATAATGGATATACTTTTCTGCCTCTTTCTTTAAATATTATTATTTTCTACATAGGCACAGGGTTACCTGCTTGTCTCATCTTGCTGCTTCCAAAAGAAGGAAAACAGAGGTGTAATGACATTTGTTTCATAAACATCTACTAGAATAAGCAAGTTTTCTTGAGAGGAGGGCATGAGGGGATGGGGAAATACTCGCTTTGGAAGGGGCCATAGAGATGGAGTGAGGAGAGAAGAGGGAATTTTTTGCAGCTAAAAGACTGCATTCATCTTTTTGTCTCAAAATGTCCAAGAACATTATTAATACTAATGAAATTATACTGATACCAGCTATCAATATATGGCTCACATGTTAGGAAACATGCTGTGACGGGTGACCAAAAAAAAAGCCTAATGGGAATTTATTCTCCATAATAACTTAAAAATCCCGGAGTGCCATGGCTTCAGGTGTGGCTGGATCTGGGTACTCAGTACCTCAGGATGTGCCTCTTTTCATCTTTCTGGGCAGATTTCTGTCTGTACAAATTCCCTTCACATGGACTTCATGCTCACAGAGTCTTTTGTCCTATGATGGCACCAGTAGCTCCAGGATGAGCCTTCTAGCTCCAAATCAGTGGGAAGAGAGTTTCTTTCCCCCAACAGTTCCAGTAAAAATCCTGAACCTACTCCTCATTGGTCCACATGGAGTCACGTGCCCATTCCTGAGCCAGTCATGTGGCTAAGGAGCACAGATATGCTAATTAGCTGAATCTGCTGAAATCCTGGAACTGGATGGAGGGAAAGAAGGACAAACAGCCCCATCTAAACTAGACAGAGAGTTGAGTCAGGAATGGTTCCCCAAAGAAAAGTCTGTCTTGCTGCTATAATAAATGGGAGGAATAGTGAGCAAGTAAAAAAAAAAGAAGAAGAAGAAGAAATGTCCACACCAATCATTAAGTCTGAAAGCACATCCATTTTTGGTACAACAACAAGTCTCCTGAACAGAGAGGAAGCTCAACACCATTCGGCCAGGACATGAGCCAGATAAACACTCCAATGAAAGTGTTTGATTATATCCTACCTAGCTCATGAAAGAGGCCAAGATGGGGCAAGCATTTATCATTTCCCCAGACTAGATCAGTTCAGAGTACTATTTTGAGAGTCTCCCCACTCTCTGTTCAAAAGACTGTATAAATTTTATATCTGTCTCTTTTCTACATTACTTACCTTCTCAACTCTACCCTAATGAACATATCCATCCCCCCAAGAAATTACTTTATTCATTCTCTTTTGGAGAGTTGTTTACACATATATTCCAGCTGGGTACTGTTCTTAAGCCCATTACACAGGCAAAGCTGATGCAAAACTGACGTAGTAGCTAACAGCTTGACCTGTCTAATGGAGCTGCTGTCATGGCACAAACCTGGTTCTATTGATAATAATCTGGAATGAAGAGAAGCCAAGGCCAAAGCTGGTTTGCTTTCCCTTCCTGAGATGACAGCTCACCCTGGTTTCCTATTTAGGTACTCAGGCATGGTAGCTCTGTCAATAAGTAGAATTGTCATTAAGTTCATGAACACAAATTCTGACACATTACATGTTGTTCAAACTGAAGCAAAATTCAGTAGAACTACTGAAATGGAGAGTTTTCCAGATACCTAAGGATCTGTGAGTGATAAATGTTTCACGTTATACTCCTGAAAGACAGAATCCATTTACATAGTATAAAGTGAAGTCAGAAATGAAGTCTCTATCGGTAAAATGGTATTGCCTGAATGCTATCTCAAAATGAGAAGAAAGTTGTCTTAGCCTTGGTTCCCAAGAAAGCAGAGTTTATTTGCTACAGTTTTATTAGAGATAATAGCTCCAAAGGAAGCAGTAATGGAGGGGAAATTAGACAAGGAAGGAAAGAGAGTACACACAAGAGCTGGCCACCCTGAGTATAGCTGATGACTCGATCATGCAAGAGCATCTTCTAAGGGGCCAGACGGACCACTGCATCCCTGGATGCCTGACATGGGACTGAGGGAATCAATTACCTGCCTGCTGTCATCTCCCACTCTCTGTTCAAAGGACTGAACTCCCCTCTGCTAGGCTGGACACGCCTGGCCACGGAGCAGCTCCAGGGGTGCCTCGTGCAAGTCCATCTAGCCTGGGTGACAGACCAGGTAGCAAGTGAGGTGAAACAAATGGCCCTGGGCCCTGGGCAGGCAAACAGGACTTAGAGGGTCTGCAATGATCTGATACAGGGGGTCCTCCAGCCAACAAGTTCCAATGATTGTCTGCCCAAGTTCCAAAGAGAAACACAAAGTTCCACAAACAAACAAACCTGTGTTTCACTGTTCCGTGAATTTGAATGTGCTGTTGTATAGTCACTAAGTTGTGTCCAACTCTTTTGGGACCCCATGGACTGTAGTTCACCAGACTCCTCTGTCCATGGGATTTCCCAGGCAAGAATACTGGGAGGGTCGGGGGGTGGGAGGGGTTGCCATTTCCTTCTCCAGGGGATCGTCCCAACTCAGAGACTGAACCCATGTCTTCTGCATTGGCAAGCAAATTCTTTACCACTGTGCCACCTGAGAAGCCCTTTGGACGTGTAGGAGTTCTTAATTTCATATAAACTTGTCGTGCAAATTGTCCACTTATCTACATTTCCCTAGGATAGCTGAAAAAAACTAAGCAGACTATTGACTTAATTATACAACATTAGCTTTTCTTACAGTGACTCATTTCAAGGCCAAAATTTTTTCCATATAAATATCTGGCTATAAATTTTGTAAGAGTCAATAGAAATTTGGTATTTTTTTCTGTACAAAACTTCACTTTGGTGCAAACATTTTTAGAATCAATACATATGAAAAGTGGAATCAGATGATTTGCAATGAACACTCTTCTTTTTAGGATAATCATCTGACTTTTTTTGTACTAATTGCAACGAGAGGGAGATGCATACAGAATACAGCATCTTCAAGTTAGCAAATTTGAAAATTCTTATGCCCTTAAATCCCAACAGATATATAGACATTTAACACACCCCTCAATTTTACTATGAATCCTAGAAAGATGCTTTAGTCTTTTTGTTGTAGATATGAACGTTTATTTGGATTTCAAGGATTTTCGAATTTTTTGTAGGGGCATCTTTAGCCTTTAAGAGGGCTTTTAGGATTTCTTTTCATTACGCAAAGTCAAAGCCAAATAAAATCTTTGTAACAATGAATTATTTCAAAAGATGAAGAACCCCAAACCAAGGATCATTCATTCATACATGAGCTGCTAATGAGAATCCAATTGCACATTTCAGGAAATTCATCTTCATTTTCTCCAGCACTGACAAAAATAGCACTTGTTATTTACTTTCCACTCCAGAAGTCCAGCAGTAATCCCAGAGGGTAGTCTGGGTGTTGGTGCTGCCTTCCAGAGTTTTCCACTGCTGCACGGAGTATACAGCAACAGCCCACCAGGTAAGGAAACCTAATCAAAAGCAGGAATCATACCAGACCCTCTAAATTACTGTTAATCCTCCAAATAAACCCAAAAGGTAGGTGTTCACACCCTTATCTCACAACAGAGAAATGGAGGCTCAATGTAACTAAGCAACTCATCCAACATCCTACAGTTGACAAGTGTCAGAGCACATAGGGCCCCAAGGTCCATGTCATTCTTACTACTTGCCCTGATAAGACCATCATGGACTTAGCTAATGACAAAAAAGCAAAGGAATCTCTGCTCTGGAAATGTTTTCCATTCCCCTTCCCAAGAGGCTCCTCTGCTCTAACCCAAAAAAACATGTGCCCTCTGAAGACCGGCCACCGTCTCATTAGGTTGTGTCTACTGCAAAATCATCATTGGTGTTTCAACACTGAAGAGTAATTTCTTTTCAGTTCACTTCAGTTACTCAGTTGTGTCCAGCTCTTTGTAAACCCATGGACTGCAGTACTTCCAGCTTCCCTGTCCTTCACCAAGTCCCAGAGCTTGCTCAAACTCATGTTGACTGAGTTGGTGGTGCCATCGAAACATCTCATCCTCTGTCATCCCCATCTCCTCCTGCCTTCAATCTTTCCCAGCATCAGGATCTTTTCAAATGAATCAGTTCTTCGCACAAAGTGGCCAAAGTACTGGAGTTTCAGCTTCAACATCACTCCTTCCAATGAGTATTTGGGACAGATTTCCTTCAGGATTGACTCTCCTTGCAATCTTGCAATCCAAGGACTCTCAACAGTCTTCTCCAACACCACAGTCCAAAAGCATCAGTTCTTTGGCGCTCAGATTTCTTTACGGTCCAACTCACATCCATACGTGACTACTGGAAACACCATAGCTTTGACTAGACGTACCTTTGTTGGCAAAGTAATGTCTCTGCTTTTTAATATGCTATTTAGGTTGTTAATAGCTTTTCTTCCAAGGAGCAAGCATCTTTTAATTTCACGGCTGCAGTCATCATCTGCTATGATTTTGGAGCCCCCAAAAATAAAGTCTGACACTGTTTCCATTGTTTCGCCATCTATTTGCCATGAAGTGATGAGACTGGATGCCATGATCTTAGTTTTTTGAATGTTGAGTTTTAAGCCNTGATTTTGGAGCCCCCAAAAATAAAGTCTGACACTGTTTCCATTGTTTCGCCATCTATTTGCCATGAAGTGATGAGACTGGATGCCATGATCTTAGTTTTTTGAATGTTGAGTTTTAAGCCAGCTTTTTCAATCTCCTCTTTCACCTTCATCAAGATTCAGTTCCTCTTCGTTTTCTGCCACAAGGGTAGTGTCATCTGCCTATCTGAGCTTATTGTATTTCTCCCTGCAATACTGATTCCAGCTTGTGCTTCCATCCAGCCTGGCATTTCTCATGATGTACTCTGCATATAAGTTAAATAAGCAGGGGGTCAGTATACAGCCTTGATGTACTCCTTTCCCAATTTGGAACCAGTCTGTTTTTCCATGTCCAGTTCAAACTGTTGCTTCTTGATCTGCATACAGGTTTCACAGGAAGCAGGTAAGGTGGTCTGGTATTCCCATCTCTTTCAGAATTTTCCACAGTTGTTGTGATCCACATAGTCAAAGGCTTAATTTAGCATAGTCAATGAAGCAGATATTTTTCTAGACCTCTCTTGCTTTTTCTGTGATCTAACAGATGTTGGCAATTTGATCCCTAGTTCTTCTGCCTTTTCTAAATCCGAACATCTGGAAGTTCACGGTTGGTTCATGTATTGCTGAAGCCTGGCTTGGAGAATTTTGACCATTACTTTACTAGCATGAGAGATGAGTGCAGTTGTGGTAGTTTGAGCATTCTTTGGCATTGCCTTTCTTTGGGATTGGAATGAAAACTGATCTTTTCCAG
>SJYV01010210.1:0-11204 GCA_006410875.1 Neotragus pygmaeus | reverse complement strand
AAAAAAAAATCAAGACTGATTTCTTGGCTTGTAAAGTAACTAAATTTTACCCTACCATATTGGTGGAAATATTTCAGAAATTGCTATGCTAAAATGAAAATTGATTACATTAGACCAAAACTTGGTGGAGAACAGAACACTAAATGAGCACAGTCTTTCACTCCTTTTCTTCCTATTACTGGAAGTACTATAATGATCAAGAATGTGCACTGTATGCCAGACTTACGGAAAGAGCAAGCAGTACAGTCTAAAGACTCATGACTAACAATCAAAAAGTAAAATATGAGTAGTACCTGGCTCTACATCTTCTAGCTCAGACTATCAACCATAAAGGGGGCAGAGTATTTACAAAAATGCAGTGTACATGTTGACAACCATGTACACAAATATAAAATGTGTCTACTTTCCTTGATATAGGATGAACTAAGACTTTAATTGGAGTCAAATCAAGCACTGCCTCCATTATCTATCCTACTCTGTAAAGTAGCAGATTTAGCTGGCTTCAAGCTCACAAAATATCTTATTTTCACCTTAAAACAATCAGTTTACACCAGAAAAAAAGAAAACTTAGTAACAGGAGATAAGTGTATCCTTTAACAGAGTTTCACTGAGTTCCTATAGGAGAATAAATCTGGTTTTCAACAACTGTTCAAAGAAATTTTAAAGCATAATGTATCCTCACAGTTTTTCTGAAGTGTACCTTTTGCTAACTACTGTAAGAGTTAATATGATCCTACTTCCCCAGAGAAATAAAAATGACGTGTTCTGCAATTTTTCAGTTTATAAATATAGTTATCTGTTCATCGAGAAGGGTTAACATGGGGAAGAAAGTTATGAATGATTCCAAAAAGAATGCTGGTTATAGCAAAGAAAAATTCAGTGTACTTCAAGATGCCAAGAATGGGACAGACTGTGCTTTCAGGCCTAGTATATCCAGAAACAATTAAGTCTGTTTTAGGGTATATGTACGATATTTTCTCTGATAGACCCATTTTAAGGTAAAAGAAACAGATTCATATGCATTAATTCCCCTTGATGATAATTTTGTGGAGGAGGAAATGGCAACCCACTCCAGTATTCTTGCCTGGAGAATTCCACGGACAGAGGAGCCCAGCGGGCTCTAGTCCATGGGATTGCAAGCCCATGGGATTGCAAAGAGTCAGACACGACTGAGTGACTAACACAGACAGATGCTGATTTTTGATGTTAAAACGTGTTTGCGATAATGAGTAGCGGCCAGTTGGGAAAACACAGAGCAGAAACTGAGTCCCAGGCCACCCGTGCTCCCGGGGCCAGAGCTGCAGGCACCCCGGAGCCACCTCCTCGGGAACTCCACTCAGCCTGACACTCCCCCTCATCTCCACTGACCCTTCACCCTCTCCTGCTCCCCAGCTCTCCGAGCCCAAGCTGTCCTGGCTTTGACCTTCTCTCTGCTTTTCTTTTATCCCTTTGTTTAATTACGATCCTCAAAAGAGAGGAGACACACAACACCACCACCTAGTTAACCCCATGGGGAAAAAGTGGGGAAAAGATGAAAGAGATTTCATTTTCCTTTATAAAACTAGTGCCCCTCAGTACATGAAGATGCAGGGATAACTGCCGAACTGCAGTGAACCGTGTGTAAATGAAACAAAAATTTCAATTCAGTCAAACATTACTGAGCACTTTCTATAATTCTCTATATTATAATTACTCTGCCTTCTTTCCTTATTTTTTTAAAAATAAACATTTTATTTACATTTGAATACTTTCTGTCATTACCAAATATTTTAATTTACATTTTCTTCTTCATGATTGAGAAAATTCAACTGCAAAATGTTCAAATATTTGTGTATTTTCAACCATCAAAAAGCAGTGTTTCCTCAGTTATTTCCTATACTTTGCACTTTCTCAATGTACTAAGTTCCAGTCTTTCCCTTAGATCCACTGCTTCTTTCTGCTTTATGCCTATGAAGAGATCTGGTTCATATCAACATTCTCTGAATTTTCACCTTCTTTGCTCTCTACACCTCTCAATTCAATCTAATATATTCAACAGCATCTATGCTATGCTGGACATGGTGGTAGATATTCTGGGAGATGGAAAAGTGATTGTCTTTTCAGGTAACTAACAGAAGTACAAATACGTGTAAAGGTAATTATATACAATATTTATTAATTCAATATAATTTATAGAAACTGTATCACAAAGTAGGAAGAGATTAAATCATTTAGAAGAAGAAATACCTGAGTGGGCCTTAAAGCATACATTTTCCTTAACTAATCTGAATCTCTCTCTTAGATTATTTGTTTACTACATGGTAGATTCAGACAACAATTAAAAACAGAACCCATTTTATGTAACAGGAATATTAGAAGAAAGTGTGTTATTTTCAAAATATTGCAGGCAAGTCTAACATATACCACAGCATAAGAGATGTGCAGTAGAGATACAAGTCTAAAAGTCAAATAGGTTATTCCTTCAACAAACATTCACTGAACAGATGAGCAGTATACAGAGAGGATGGGGACAAAGTCCCTGTAGGGAAGGAGCATGGACACAAAGAGAAAGCCCCAAATTAAACTCTGGGAATGTGTATGCGTGCAGAGAGGTGCAGATAACCAAAGGGACAAAAATATCAAGGAAACTGCCTAAAACTCATTTGGCAAGAGTAAAGAATTCCAGGAGTGGAGATGAAGGAAGGCAAGGAAAAGTGAAGGAAAGACTGGGGTAGGTGAAAGGGCAGAGTAGCAAAGAAGAAATACAAGGCAGACACAGTAGAAGACAGCAGTTAGAAGAAGAGTGGAATTTACAAGACTGAGAACACAGACAGAGGAGGGTTTGGAAGGATGAGCGTTAAGGACTCTGCAGGGAATGAGAGAAACAGAAAACAACAAAGAAGAGAGAGACAATCTTATACGAAAAAGGAAACACTGGGAAAGAGAAAAATCACACCTAGCAATCTTTCAGAAAAAAATCAGATATTTTATGTGCTGCGAGTAGAAATATATCACACAGGACAGAAGCAAACAGAGTTAAGTGGGTCATTTTGAAGGCAAGAAGGAGTATATGAAGGAAGACAGCTATAAGTGAATAAAAATGAAAATAACATTGCCTCAGAATATAGTCAGGTAAGCCAATTTTAGTCATCTGGAAGAATCAGAAAAATACAAACACCATAGGTCAGTCTCAATTTTATAGAAATAACATTACGAAATGGGTAAGGCTTTTCAAAAGAATACTAAATTTTAAATAGATGATACCAGTTTTATAAACAGCATTTCCTTTATTGTTATCAAGAATCCATTAATAAGGGGAACACATGTGTGACCATGACCCCCAGGAGCCCAGGGTGTTCGCCCTCACTGTGACTGATGCTCACAAGCGTTTGGGATTCCTGAATGACTATCAAGAAATTTTAAGAGCATTAAAAACCTTAACTGCAGATGACCGTCGTTTTCCAGTTGAACTGCGTACCTAGTCAGGTTCAATTCGTTATCTACCTTGTTCTGTAAAGTAACTGGCGAAAGGTACTGTTAATTTCCCTCCATTTTCAGAATATAGAAGAAAAGTGCTAAAAATTATGTCATCTATAGCAATAAAAAACCAGTGACTTACAATTCAGTTCTTGGTTAATTCATAACTGTGGCAAGGACAACAAACAACTTAGTTCATTAATTCATATTTGACTACATCAGTTTCGGGTGAATCATTCTTCAGTGAGTCAGGACAAAAATTCAAAAGCACCATGAGCCTCTTCAGGTCAGTGAGGACGGTTACCAGCCCAGCTCTACCCACGTGGGCAATTATGACTTCCAAGGTGTTCCTGTATCAATTCAATTCATTTTAAGGAATACTTTATTGATCTTCTACTACATGAGAAACAATGTTGTAGAAAAGGACTGGANTGAGGACGGTTACCAGCCCAGCTCTACCCACGTGGGCAATTATGACTTCCAAGGTGTTCCTGTATCAATTCAATTCATTTTAAGGAATACTTTATTGATCTTCTACTACATGAGAAACAATGTTGTAGAAAAGGACTGGACATTGCAATAGTACAGGGATGGAGCACTACAGGGGCCCCTAGGAGGGCTCAGCATGGACACACCTCCCTCGGTTGGTTGGTTGGTTTAGTCGCTAGGTTGTGTCTGACTCTTGCGACCCCATGGACTGTAGCCTGCCAGGCTCCTCTGTCCATGGGGATTCTCTAGCCAAGAATACTGGAGTGGGTTGCCATTTCCTTCTCCAGGGGATCTTCCTGACCTAGGAATTGAACCTGGGTCTCCTGCATTACAGGCAGATTCTTTACTGACTGAGCTAAGAGAAAAGCCCAAAGATGACTCTCTGTGACCCCATGGACTATACAGTCCGTGGAATTCTCCAGGCCAGAACACTGGAGTGTGTAGCCTTTCCCTTCTTCAAGGGATCTTCCCAACCCAGGTCTCACCCATTGCAGGTGGATTCTTTACCAGCTGAGTCACAAGGGAAGCCCAAGAATACTAGAGTGGGTAGCCTATCCCTTCTCCAGTGGATCTTCTCTACCCAGGAATTAAACTGGGGTCTCCTGCACTGCAGAAAGATTCTTTACCAACTGAACTATCAAGAACCCATGTTTCCCTCTACTGATCCTTATTTCTCTGGGTGGTTCTTTGCATACACATGTCTCCCAGAAGCCTCATGACTTCTTCAGAGTACAGGCTAACTTGTTCATCTCTGGGGCCCCAGCAAAAGGTCTGGCGTATCTTAATCCTCAGTACATGTTTCTTTGACATAAGTGCATGAACGAGTGCAGCAAAGAATCATGAACACTCTTCACATCTTCATGGAAGAATCACGTCTGGGTCCTGCCTAAACGATCATTACTTTTATCTAGAGGAATATTAAATTTGCTTCTTGTTGTAACAACATCAGGTAGGTGAATACGTACATTTAGGTTATTTCCATAAGGATCCCTGCTAGAATCTTCCTGTGACTGCTTTCCGACCAGCTAGGAAGGTGAAGGCAGCCATGACTTTCTGTCTCGTGAGCCAAGCTTCATTTGATACTGACGCACAGACCTCCAGTGAGCGCCTGCTGCCATCAGATGGCACACTAGCCCACCGCTCTGTGATCCCAGCCCAACTGCCTAAACCTTCTGACCTTCAAGGGGAGGAGGAAGGAAATTCACACGTGCTGAACGGAAAAGCACTGGGGGGCTGGAGTCAAAGCGTGGTCTTTTATTTTCATCCTACAAACAAGTCTTTCTGCTATAGACAGTGGTTCTCATTTTATAGATGAAAATCCCAGGCTCAGAAAAAGTGAAATATAACTACTCTGTGGTTACAGAGTGAGCACCTGGAGGAGACAGACTTGAACATGGGTGGGTTAAGACTAAGAAGCCACATCTCTCTTGATATCTCTCTGGACTGTACAACATAGAGCTCATTTCCAAAGTCCAGACTGCTTGATCTCAGCTATGGCAGCTCTGAGAGTCCTGCTCTGGGCTGTCATGTATTTATTTCATAGTCCCCAAAGCGAATTGAGAATGCCAGAAGGGAACAAAGTCCAGGATGTTTCCTGCTCCAAGAAGGTAGTGCTTTTCCCTTTGTTGCAGCTTTTTGCATGGGGCGAATGCGTGGGGAAAAAAAAAAAAATGCTCAGGGCTTCCTGATCTGTAACTTACATCACAGAAGACAAAGAAAAAAACAACAACAACAATGTACTCTCCCTGAAGAATGAGGCTGAAGTTGGGCAGATTCTGGGGGTGCCAATGAGGGAAGCAACATATCGGTTTTATAGAGAAGTCAAGAGAGGAAGTATACTTCGTCTTCTGGAATTAAAAACACCCTCCGTGGCTGCATCCTACAGCTGCTTTCTGCCCCTTACGTGTGGGGAGAGGACGAGGTACCAGAGTCCCATATAAACTTCAGTCACAGTCAACTGAGTGACAATTAAGTATGATGCTTTCTTATGTTATCTCTATCCATCTACTGCACACATGTGGTATGCTATAAAATACATTTATCTTCCATAGAACTTATTCCAGAGGAACATATTAACTTGTAAACTCTACTCAAAGAGTGATTTTACAGCATGTGTTTAAAAAGAAGATTAAAAGTAAATGAAGTTTTATATATCATTTGTTTCATAATTAATATAAGTAGGAGAGTTCAGAAGCAAAGGGTTAAATAGGGATAATTGGGAAATTTTTTAAAAAATTATTAGAGTTGATTCCCAATGCTGTGTTAATTTCTGCTGTACAGCAAAGGGATTCAGTTATACATACACATACATTCTTTGTTATATTCTTTTCCTTTATGGTTCATTGCAGGATATTGAATACAGTCCCATGTGCTACATAGGACCTTGTTGCTAATCCATTCTCTATATAATAGTTTGCATGGGAATTTTTTCTTTAAGTGACACTGCAGGGTAAGTCTGGGTAAGTGGCACAAATAATTCTTTTATTTAATTTTTTGCCATCAGTTCAAACTCTATGAAAGATCACAATGAAGAGGAATGCAATTTTCTCGGGAGATGTTGAACTGTTACGAAATTACAACGTTAGGCGAACAGTTGATAACAGAGTAAACTAGGCATCACTGTTAAAAACCCAGTTACAGTGAATGGCTTAAGTCTGTCTGTCTTCTTAAGCACTTTCACTCAACTGCTGGTGAACGTATAGGTCAGTAAAAATCAGGCTGTACCAAAGCTGAGGAAAATAACCTAAGTATATGAATCAACTGTTCAGATTCTATGACTGTGACTGAAGATTCAGACACAGATTCAGACTGTGACTGAAGTTTATATGGGACTCTGGTACCTCATCCTCTCCCACATGTAAGGGGCAGAAAGCAGCTGTAGGATGCAGCCACGGAGGGTGTTTTTAATTCCAGAAGATGAAGTGTGCTTCCCTCATTGGCACCCCCAGAATCTGCCCAATTTCTCTGTGATTCATTTCTAAAATTTAATCTCATGGATCTTCCCAATGACCACATGGCCACTGGAAAAAGAAAGTTCAGTCAAATCTATTACTTCGTGAAATAAAATAGCCTGAAACGTCATTCTTGGGCTCAATGAAGAGATCCTGATGAAGGAGAAACATACCTCTTTCCTAAATAAATCTGAGAGACAACCACAGGTTATCCAACTGAGATAAGGAAATCATGCGGCGGGGAGGTTGGAGGGAGGTTCGGGATTGGGAACACGTGTACGTCCGTGGTGGATTCATGTTGATGTATGGCAAAACCAATACAATATTGTAAAGTAAAAAAATAAAATAAAATAAATCATGCAACAGACCAATACATAGTTTTCTCANGGCGGGGAGGTTGGAGGGAGGTTCGGGATTGGGAACACGTGTACGTCCGTGGTGGATTCATGTTGATGTATGGCAAAACCAATACAATATTGTAAAGTAAAAAAATAAAATAAAATAAATCATGCAACAGACCAATACATAGTTTTCTCAATAGAGAATAAGCCTTTTCTACGGATGAGATGGAACGAGGGCTAGCCTATGTCCAATCATAAAAGCATTTTAATAAATCCAACCTTTTATTTCACAGATACAACATAAATCCACCAATTGAGCTTGGTTGCAGCAAAAATCGAGCAACAATTTCTGCTCATCATTACTTTACAACCATGTGCAAAGGGAGTCATGATTTTTGTCTGAATGGCAAAGTTGTTAGAGAATCAAGTGCTCTAAACTCTCCTGCCCTCAGCCGCATTCTTATTCTGCATCTGTGTTTCCTGCTCACTTGTGGCAGAATACTAATTTCAACTAATTTCAATGAAAGCCCCACATAATGTAGCACTCTCATTTTATTTAAACAAAAACTAGAGATAAGGAGCAAGGCAGGGATGGCCCACCATACTGTTCAAGCCAGCTTTCCATTATTTAACACAATTATTAGCTATGCATGGTAACCATGTTTATTTCTCTAATGTTTCTGCATTCCGATCAGAGCTCTTACTACTGTTTCTAACTTTGTACCCTCTTTTGCAAGCTTTCACAAGCCCCTTATTAAAGCACTGGGAAGGCTTCCTATCTGATACTCTGCCAGGCACTGTCCTTTTGGACACAATGCATTCAGGTTATTAGCTTGATGGGCATCATTCAGCAAGCTGTCTTACAATTTCACTGATCATCATCTAGTAAGACTGAATTGCTGCCTTGCCCATGGCTTTTAGATTTATATAATTAACCAAAATTAGCTTGATGTTTAAAACACAATGCCAGCCTACTCATTTATTTTTGGAAGAACACTTTAGTGAACACAATGAGTGGGCTGCTTTGGAATTGCCAACTTAAACTCTCAAATTTTTCCTATAAAATTACTATACTTAAAAAATTGAAATTCTATTAAGGCAAATACCATTAAAAGAAAACTATGTGATAAAGTAATCAGGTACCATATTATTTGCATTTCAGTTCACTATTATGTTCAACTAAGTTCCAGTATAAAATATTTCACACAGTTCCTTGGATGTGTGTCGCAAATATTATTTTTACATAGTAACTCCCAGTAAAGAGTATAATAGCTTTGGTTACACAGCCCTAAAAACACAGCATGCACAAAATGACATGTATACACTCTGTCATTCAGAAGTTATTAATGTCAGACAAAAAATTTAAGTGCCAACCACGTATTAAACATCGTTAATACATAGTCAATTATACCTTAGAGAAGAGCGTGAGTTTTTTTTTTTCTAAACTACTTTTGTGCTTCCTGATATCAAATTTACCTTCATAACTGATCCATAAAACATATTTAATTACCTACATTTTCCATAAAGGAATTGAAGAGCAAAAAATCAAAATTATTTCTGTAAAACTAAACTCTCTGTAAATAGCATGAAGAAATGCTGAAATTAAAATCTGATTCTCTTGTTTCTAGTTCCACTAAAGCCAGTAATAGATATGTTAGAATCTGCTGGACCTCACTTTGGGTAACTTGAGAGAAATTTCTCTCTCTATGAAAGTTGGTGACAATAATACCCACCTGATAAAGATCTAGTAATACATGAAAATCTTACTAATTATATGACCAGCGTGAAGCATGTGTGTGAGTGGTTAGTCGCTCAGCTGTGTCTGACCTTTGGGGACCCCAGGGGCTGTAGCCCACCAGGCTCTTCTGTTAATGAGACTTCTCAGGCAAGAATACTGGAATGGGTTGCCATTTCTTGCTCCAGGGGATCTTCCCAACCCAGAAATTGAACCTGTGTCTCCTGTGACTCTTGCACTGTAGGCAGATTCTTTACTCACTGACCCACTGGGGAAGCCCCATAACTGTATAAAATGTGCGCTCTGTAAATGGCAGTTCACACGTAATTCATTTACAGCTAGATTTATTCAGCCAGTAGTAACTGAGCCTGCTGAAGAGCCAGGCATTGTTCTAGGCAGTGCCCACGTGGAGCCATCATCCTAGGCAGGACTAATCGGGAAGATGCGAGCTTGTATTAACAGCATAAATGCCAACAAGTGGCCCCTCAGTCAACTTGGCCTCCCCCCTCCATTCACCACAGGGTTGCTGGGTACCAGCCCAATGGCTCGAGAGCAGACAGGAGGCTGGAAGATTTGAACCTGGGCCGGCTGCTTCACGTTTTTGCTCTTGTTCTCTCAGGCTGCTACTTTCTACTCTTCCTCCTCTTTTCAGTCTCAACCACCTATGATTTAAACTACAGTGCTTCCAACTGTGCCAAACACAGGAGTTCAGCCACGAAGGTGGCCGGGAGTAGGGATGGGGAAGCTAGGGGGAAAGGTCTCTCTGCTCCGCCTCAGTAAGTGCAGATTTTATCTGCTTTATGGTTTCTACTTAACATACTAGACTTCCGGTGCAAGATTCTGGTATTAATAAATAACTCTGGCACTAAAGGAATACAGGCTTAGGAAAAAGGAAATAGCACTGATTTAAAATATATCCCATTCTTTATCAAGCTGATGTACAGAAAAAAAAAAATGAGTATGGGACAAAGGTTCCAACGCACTAAAAGAAATTTATGAGACATAAAAACCAAATGGAATAATGGTTCTTGACGGACTCCTGATTTTGAATAAGTCAGCTGTACGTAATAACTTAATTTTGTCATATATTACTACAATACTATGCTATGTTCAAAACACGCTTTTTAAGAGGGGACTGCTACTGCTGCTGCTAAGTCACTTCAGTCGTGTCTGACTCTTTGCGACCCCATGGACCGTAGCCTACCAGGCTCCTCTGTCCATGGGATTTTCCAGGCAAGAGTACTGGAGTGGGGTGCCATCGCCTTCTCCGAAGAGGGGACTACTAAAATACTTAGAAATGAAATGCCATAATGTAATTTTATTTCTAATACAGCCAAAAGACAGTGAGATAAACATGACAATCAACAACTGTTAAATCCTGGTGATGAGTATGCGCTGTATACTTCTCCTTTCTGTACATTTAAAATATTTCATTAAAAAGTTTCAAAATATACAGTATGTGCAATGCCTATTGGCATTTATTGACCCTAACAGGCCTTAAATCTCCTTCGAAGACACAAGAGTTAACACTATATACAAGTTGTTAGTTATGTATGTAAAAGTTACATAATCCAATTAAAGCATGTTTTAAAAATATCAAAATGACTTACCACTATAAAGAATAGATGGTTTACAAATTATATAGAATTATTGCCATGTGATGGATTTCTACCATGCTCTGATTTTTTTTATGATTATGGATAAACTTAATGGCAAATGTATACTTAGGCGGGCTGTAAAACCCTCAGACAACCAGGTGTGGCAGGCAGCCCCAGTGAGGCCCATCTCCTGGGGGTCAAACGTTGTATAATCGTCTCCACTTGAGTCTTGGGATGGACCTGGAGACAACTTCTAACTGTCAGAATACAGCAAGAGCAATGAGACGTCACTTGGGAGGCTGGATTCTAAGACACTGGGGCCTGTGGACTCCCCTCCCTTGCTCGGCCTTCCCCTTCGCGGGCTCTGATATAGCGGCCGCCATGTTCTAAGTGAGCTGCCCTTGGAGGCTTCCCACAGATTCCCTCAGAACAACAGCTTATGAGGAACTGGGGCCCCCAGTTTAAAAACCTGCCAACCACTAAACACATTCGGACATGGATCCTTTCCCCGGCCACACTTTGAGAAGTCTGTAGCCTGTGAGACTCTAGGTTAGTTTGGTTTAGGCCGTGGTCATAAAAGTACCGCAGACTGGGTGGCTTAAACAACACTGCGTTTGCTCACAGTTACAAAGGC
>SJYV01010205.1:0-16972 GCA_006410875.1 Neotragus pygmaeus | reverse complement strand
TTAAAATAAAAATCCTTTAGATTTAGCCAACTCTTTGCTGTAGGCTAGGAATACACCATTTTTATTAACAAGTTTGTTACACACATTCTTTCTCCATTTGTTTAACATTCCTCAAACTCCCCTGTTTATTAACTATTAATATTCGCTAGCCAACATAGTATTCTTGCAGCCTTAGAGTTCATAATTTTAAAACAAATATGTCACCTTTGCTCTGCCTTGGTCTTAAAAGAGTTTTCTAGAGAAACAAGTTTTGTGGTTATGTTCTCATTTGTTTTCATTTTCTGAAATTCAAGAATACACAAGGAAAAAGGCTTAGAGTATTAAGAATGCAAAAGATGATTTATTTTCTTAAGTTAGGTAGATAAGTCCATTCTTTTAAATGTTTTAGTTATTTTTNGTCACCTTTGCTCTGCCTTGGTCTTAAAAGAGTTTTCTAGAGAAACAAGTTTTGTGGTTATGTTCTCATTTGTTTTCATTTTCTGAAATTCAAGAATACACAAGGAAAAAGGCTTAGAGTATTAAGAATGCAAAAGATGATTTATTTTCTTAAGTTAGGTAGATAAGTCCATTCTTTTAAATGTTTTAGTTATTTTTGCCTGAGTTCCTGCTTTATCCATTAACTGGGAACATTTTCTTTTGTGGAAAGGTGGGTTTGAGGGAGGGGGCTGGGTAAGGCAGTGGGAATGGGGTTAGTAGGGGAGAATATTTCTGAAAAAGAAGTTATAAATGAAGCTACAAATTCATCCTTATTTCTTATTCAGTGCTGAATACTACCTCATACAGAATATTGATGTGACTGCAAATTTCCCCCTGAAACTGACACAATTAGAAATCAATTATCATAGCATCTTCATTTTGGCTCATTTAATTCTCTCGTTTTTTCCCCTTTAACTCATTTCATTTTAGTAGTAGATTTTGAATTAAGTATTTATTTCTGTTTGCAAGTGAATAGTTTATTTAGCATGTTAAAAAATTAACTTTTTTTAAAAATTTAATTTATGATGGCTACCCGTAGAATTTAGACTGTTTCTCCGCTGATCCATCCAGATATTAGCTATACTGTTAGCTACCACCTCACTTTCAAGTCAGATTTGACAGTTTTTGTACCGGTGTATTTCTTATGTGCTCAGTGGGGATGAGGGAGCTGAAAAGATTGTAGCAAGTGGGAACATTCAATGTTATGTGGCCACTGGCTGCCATGTCTCTTACCAGCCAAATTGAAAATGGCTAATGTAGCAGTGACATTGATTCTGCTTCTTTCTTGTGTTCACCGCCCCCCCGCCCCGTTTTTATTTTTTTTTTCCAGAATTCAGTTTCAAGCAATAGACCAATCCTTTTTCCTTCTCAAAATACTTTGTTCGCAATGGGCAGTCAGATATTTTTTGGCTTCCAAATCCTTTACTGAGTATGTTCAGAGAATTTCCTTCATTAAGAAAATATCTTTTTTTCCCCCTCTACAGTTGTCTGATGTATACATCCTCCCAGAATCACAAGTGCATCCTAGGAGGGCTTTGTGTGCTGGTTTTATAGTCAGGCTGTGCCTGCAAAAAGAAATTTTGTGCAAGGATCCTAACTTTCCCTTTTGGTTCATGTTTTTCTCTCCTTTCCAACATGTCTGATGAAAAGCCACAAAGGCCAGAGGGCCAAATATTCTCCTTTTTTTTTCCTCTCTAAATATGTTACACACTTAAATATGAGGGATCAATTTCAGTTTCTAAATCTTAGGGAGTTCTATTCCACTTATTCTGATGTCCCTTTCAGGGAGGAATTGACGTTTTAGGTGTGTTTAGGTGTGACATATTGAGGTATGACATGCTCAACTACAAACTGCTTTGGTCATGTCCCTGAGCAGGTGAATGGTTTCATGCAATATAAACAGGTTAGTTTGCATTGATCAATTTGCTTCTCCCCAAATATGGGAACATGGTATATACACACAAGAAATAGGAAGAAGGGAGCCGTGCTGTGTGGAGTCTCTTTTTTCTTTTCTCTATACTGACCAATCTATGAACCCGTTCAGAAGGAAACTTACCATCCCTTGGATTCTCTTAAAGCCAGTAGAGTAAATTATGGCCCACTTTATTGCCCAAATAGGTAATGGGCCAAGGGACCCCACACTTCCTGAAAGGCAGTGGTTTCAAGGTGTAGTCCTTGGACCAGCAGTACTAACATCACTTGGGAACTTGTTAGGAATGGTAATTCTCTGTCCTCACAAAGATCAACTGAAGCAGAACCTCTGGGGGTGAGACCTAGCAATTTATATGGATCAAATGCCCACTAAAGGTTGAGGACTTGATAAAGCACAGGTTGATGGGCCCTACACTTAGAGTTTTTGGCTCAGTAGGTCTGGAGTGAGGCCTGAGTCTTTGCTGATTTAAAAATTCCCAAGTGATGCTGACGCATCTGTTCCAGGAATCACATTTTGAATATCACTGCTCCAGTGTAAACCTGCCTAGTAAGAGCTAATTGCACCTAAGGTGTCCGTGTAGTCTGATAAGTTGGTGACCCATTGATCACTACTCAAAAATATTAGAGGAATACAACTTAGAACTCTGAAAACTGGAGCCATCCAGTGTCATCCCAATAGTGTTACTTCAGCATACGCCTGATTGAAGGGAATTCAGCTGAACTTTTCATATTGCTCTATTATATTAACAAGTGAAACAGAAGTGGTCCACTTGAAGCATCAAGGACAAAGGGCAGTTTTGGGAGACACAAGTGTGTAAGGATAGCTTGACTGGGCATCCAGTGTGGGAAAAGGATCATTACTGTACATAACAGAAGTTCTGGCTGGAATTCCAATTCACTCTATGAGGATCATTTTGATGTTGAATGGTCCCAGAGTATCCTGACAAGTCTGGTCCACTTGGCTCTTTATCCAGGGTAATAAGACCCTAACTGACTGAAAAACTGGCATAAATGAGCTTAAAAAGTCCATTGTATACAGTCCTAGTGTTTGCCTTCTCAGTAAAATTACATTTAAGGATGTCATTTCATGAGTCAAATTGTATCTGCTGACACTAAAGTGTATTGAGATGTTGTTCTTTAGTTTAAGTATGTAACAAAGTAATATTCAAAGGGGATGTGTGGGGGTGGGGCTGGGACTGGGTGGCTTTATATTGATAATGAAATATTCCAGAGCAAAACACATTGTCCTAATGAAGTTGTTGCAGCTCTCTTTATTTTCTTGTGAAGCTGGGATTGGCCAGTGGGTCACATGTTGTGTAAAAGTGAATTAATTTCCAATAGAACTCATATTGCTTTTTGTAAAAACAAAGAAAATCAACCACCTTGTCGGGAATATATATTGTAAGGTGCTCTTGGTAAAGAACAACCCACGAAAACCTGATCTTGATTGGAAAGCATTGTAGGTCATTAGGGAAAACTGATGATGCTGATTGTTGCTCCAGCTGTATTGGCAATTAAAAATGACCTTGTTACTAACTGAAAGTTGCTGTCAACCTTAGCAAACAAACCAGCTAACACCATTACAGCACTGGTTAAGTAGATTTTTACTGGCACTGGCTGGCGTTCAGCTGAGGAAGGCTAGAATGCAGACTTTAATGACCGAGAGCCAGACTAGCTTGAGCTAGAAATTCAGCAACAAATACCTTCTTGTGCTATTTGAATGCTAAGGTATTAGTTGCAAAAGGCTTACGCCTTCGCTCCTCTAGTGAGGGGAATGAGCCTGATGACACTATTACTGTTTACCTGTCAAACCAGGGTGGAAATTTAGAGGGATGCAAGTACAGTATGTTTCATTAAGCAGTCTCTGTTGCTGACTATATGAAGGTGAAATTGTTGTATATGCTGATCTGTATGTTATGTACATTTTCACAGTGATTGAATCATTGTAGAAAGAAAAAAGACAAAAAAGAATCACCACTCTATTTTATGAAGATGATAAAGCAGCTTTATTAAATTATTACAGTTATGTTTTAAATGGTGTTACCTGCCACGTTGTTTCCTTTTCTCTGGTGGTTCTCTGTTTTCTCCTTAAATGTGTTTTCTCTGCTTCAAAAATTTAATGCATTTTAGTATTAAAGGCTATTATGGAAAAATGATTGGTGAATTGTGTCTCGGAGGGTGTTGGTTGGCTGGGGGTGTGGGGTGGTGTTGGGAATGACTGTGAGGTCCATGAGGACCCAAAGGATATCTCTTGCCTTTTTCATTCCACACAATCACCAGCTCTCCAACTAAGAGAGGATTCTTCCATCAGCCAGGCTCCAGTCATTTCTTCAGTACCTCCTGTCCTTCCCATTCCAGTCAATACCTTTTTCTGAGGAGGGAGACCCACTCATATCCACAGAGGTACTTTCGTGGGTGGTATCTTATACAAGAGCACTAAAACCATTCTTTAGAATAATCCATTTCAGGCCAACTTCATAGTGGGACTTCTCCGAAGAATTAATTTTAAAAAAGGTGAGAAATAGTAGAGGCTGACAGCAGGGGAAAAGAAAGTTTAAAACAAAGATGATCTAGCTGCTCCTTTGATGCCTTCAGATTTGAAAGCAAAGCAACAGGAGAAACTCTGACTTTGCACATAACAAGGCGGCAGTGAAAGCCCTGACAAGCTTTCTTTATCCAAACTATTATTCTCTGAGAATTAGCACTTGGGCTGTAAGTATTCATTCTAGCTGCAACTGGCAGGGAAAAAAAATCAAGAGCAAGAGGAAAAAAAAGGAGCATGGCAGACCGTTTTCAAGTAGTGCCTTTAGTGGTTAAAGGCTAAATTGCTTTAGCATGACCTACCGTCTCGACAATTAAAAAAATTGACCTTCAGGAAATCCACTGATTCTCTGGATCTCTATCTTCCTGTTATCTCTACTAACCTGTATTAAATGGAGTTTGCATCTTATCCCCCACCACGTTAGCCCTAAGGCTGCAGCAATAGCTAGCTATTTGGTGCTGTAGTTTAGCAGATGTTACCTCACAATGTAAACATGGACGTGCAGGGACACACGAGTCACATGGACTGATTGATATATGTACAGATGTTCACACAGACTCACAGATGCTCACAAAAGTGTATTGTCACTTGCTCGGAGGCCATTAAGTCTTAGTAGGGCTTCCCTAGTAGCTCAGTTGGTAAAGAATCTGCCTGCAATGCAGGAGACCGTGGTTCAATTCCTGGGTCAGGAAGATCTGCTGGAGAAGGGATAGGCTACCAACTCCAGTATTCTTGGGCTTCCCCGGTGGCTTAGCTGGTAAAGAATCCGCCTGTAATGTGACAGACCTGGGTTCGATCCCTGGGTTGGGAAGATCCCCTACAGACAGGAAAGGCTACCCACTCCAGTATTCTGGCCTGGAGAATTCCATGGACTGTATAGTCCTGGGGTCGCAAAGAATCAGGCATGACTGAGAGACTTTCACTTTCACTTTCAGGCCATTATGAGTGTTTCCCAGGTGGTGGTAGTGGTGAAGAACCCATCTGCCAATGCAGGAGATGTCAGAGATGTGAGCTTGATCCCTGGGTCCTGAAGATCCCCTGGGGGAGGGCATGACAACCCACTCCAGTATTCTTGCTTGGAGAACCCCATGGACAGAGGAGCTTAGTGGGTTAAAGTCCATGGGGAAGCAAAGAGTCAGACACGAGTGAAACAACTTGGCATGCATGCACGCATGGATGCTTCCGGGTTGGTCCATACCAAGAGAGCAAAGACACGTTTTTCAAGCCTTTTCCACCTACCTTTTGTTTTTGGGGGGTTTCCCTGGTGGCCCAGATGGTAAAGAACCTGCCTACAATGCAGAAGACCAGAGTTTAATCCCTGGGTCAGGAAGATCCCCTCGAGAACAGAACAGAATGGCTATCTACTCCAGTCCCCGACTGAGTGACTAACACTGAACAAGAAATGGAAACTCCTGCTTTAAAAGAAGAGTGAGCAAGAGAAAATAAATGGTCATGTGATGAAGGGCATTCACATATGCAACATACGTATATCCAAAGTCATGGATCACTACCTGATGTTGGAGAGTGACCAAGTTAGAGGCATAACATCAAGGCTATTGAAATTTATAAAACACAACAAAACAAATCATTAAAATGATCCCCTTCATTTTGGTTAACAAAGTGCTTGTGACTTACATCAAATATGTCACTGATGTGCTGTGTATGGCTGTCAAGAAACCATGATGGGAATTGATGCCTAAGAGGATAGTTTTTGATAGGAGGTGACAGCTGCTCCAGGAACAAATATAGGACTAACCATTTTGATTATTTTGGTTTGGGGGTAGAGATATGCCTGACAGAGGAGCATCTTGGATGCACTGCCAATGCTTGTAAAGGGGTTGGACCCTTAACCCCCAAAACAAAATTCTCCAGGATGGGAGCAGAGAGGTGTTCTCTTAGAGTTTTTGGTCCTTAACCTTCATGTTGACAAATGACCTAGTTGCACATGTCTGACACTGCATCTCTGTACCTTTTTTATGTGGAGAAGGAGGATAGGCAGGACTTGACACAAGATTCCCTCCATTACATGCAATTCCTGGATCACTGGCTGTAACCCCACCCTACTCTCAAGAATCAGTGCACT
The DNA here is from genome assembly GCA_006410875.1 of Neotragus pygmaeus. Classification (NCBI taxonomy): domain Eukaryota; kingdom Metazoa; phylum Chordata; class Mammalia; order Artiodactyla; family Bovidae; genus Neotragus; species Neotragus pygmaeus. The sequence continues at coordinate 10,439 of SJYV01010205.1, read as the reverse complement.
GCAGGAAGTCTACTGGGCCCTGTTAGGAAACCCTGCTGTTTCTGCCTGGAAGTGAGGAAGGAGCTGGGGTAATGGTCCCAACACTTTCCTACTCTCCTTTTCCTTGTGATTTTGTGTCTTGACTTTGCAGATTCCCAGAGCCTTAATTTCTTTTAGCTGTCTAGGCTTTCCAGTATGTTCCCTCTTCCCAGCCATAACTCTTTTCTCTCTTGTAAGGGCCTTCCTACTTCCCATTCTACTTTATCTCTAAAACTTAGCTGAATCTCATCTCTTCTAGGGTTTTTCTCTGCTAGAGTTTAAGGGAGTCACACTTTTATTGAAACCTACCATGTGCCAGGCATTTTTGCAAACATTGTCTAATTTTATCATCACATTAACTTTGTGTGGTAGATGATGCTATCTCCATTTTATACATAAGTAAATTGAGGCATAGAGGGTTAGGAGGCTTGCCCCAGGTCCTATTAAGTAGCAGAGCTGTGATTCAAAACCACATCTACCTACTTAGACACTATTATTCTTCTCAACTACTCTTAAGGAATATGAAATTAACCTGTTAAGTTCTTCCTTACTAGAGTATTAACAATTGATGCTAATGTCTTAAGGCATTTATCCATTTAAAAAGCATACATTTAAACTGAGATCTTTGTGAACTCAGTGTCATGGTCCAAAGAAATGGTAGCAGCAGTGGGATTTTCAAGTCAGGGGGATTTCAACTAGCCTCATAGGCAACCCCCTACTCCTTCTGTACCCAGGGCCTGCCTTTCAAGTTATATCACTCATGCACGATGGTACCATGGCTCCTTTTAGAGTTTGTGCACTCTAGCTAGTCAACAGTCCTTGAAATAAAGGTCTGGTAAATGGGACAACAGACTGATTCCAAATAGGAAAATGAGTACGTCAATGCTGTATATCGTCACCCTGCTTATTTAAATTCTATGCAGAGGACCTCATGAGAAACGCTGGTCTGGAAGAAGCAGAAGCTGGAATCAAGATTGCCGGGAGAAGTATCAGTAACCTCAGATATGCAGATGACACCACCCTTATGGCAGAAAGTGAAGAGGAACTAAAAAGCCTCTTGATGAAAGAGAAAGAGGAGAGTGAAAAATTTGGCTTAAAGCTCAACATTCAGAAAACTAAGATCATGGCATACCATCACTTTGTGGGAAATAGATGGAGAAACAGTGGAAACAGTGGCTGACTTTATTTTTGGGGGGCTCCGAAATCACTGCACTTGGTGACTGCAGCCATGACATCAAAAGATGCTTACTTCCTGGAAGGAAAGTTATGATCAACCTAGATAGCATATTGAAAAGCAGACATATTACTTTGCCAAACAAGTTTTGTCTAGTCAAGGCTATGGTTTTTCCAGTGGTCATGTATGGATGAGAGAGTTGGACTGTGAAGAAAGCTGAGTGCCAAACAATTGATGCTTTTGAACTGTGGTGTTGGAGAAGACTCTTGAGAGTCCCTTGGACTGCAAGGATTTCCAACCAGTCCATCCTAAAGGAGATCAGTCCTGGGTGTTCATTGGGGGGACTCATGCTGAAGCTGAAACTCCAATACTTTGGCCACTTCATGTGAAGAGTTGACTCATTGGAAAAGACCCTGATGCTGGGAGGGATTGGGGGCAAGAGGAGAAGGGGACGACAGAGGATGAGATGGCTGGATGGTATCACCAACTTGATGGACGTGAGTTTGGGTGAACTCCAAGAGATGGTGATGGACAGGGAGGCCTGGCATGCTGTGATTCATGGGGTCGCAAAGAGTTGGACACAACTGAGCGACTGAACTGAACTGAACCCTGTATTCATCTGTCCCTCTGGTTTCAAGCAATCTGTGAAGGATGTGTTCCTGTGTGTTACAGGTCAGCACAGCTGGAATTAACACCAAAATATGTCCACAACAGGCCTTGGCGACTTTTTTAGATCCAAAACGTTGGTTGAGGGTAAGAGGTTGAAGGCTAGAGCAGGGTGGTTGTGGAGGTGCGGAGGGGAGACGTACGTGAAAGAGAAATTGAAACCTAGACTATTGCAAGGAAAGATATCAAGGAGTTAAAAAAAAAAAAACTAGCTGAGAAAAGTGGCTGAATCAGTTGTGAGGACTTGACCACCAGAGGCCTAGGAATTGCTTACCATGCCTGCTTCATTGTTCAAGTGAGGTCACAAAGAGGTGTTGATAGGCCCTCAAAGGCTCTTTTTCTGACCCTTCAAAGTCAGCAAAGGCCCTAACACAGAGCTAAACTGGGAAGTGTTGTCAAAGAAAAATGGTAGGGGTGGAGAGGAATGATCCCAATTACATGAATGAAGTTTTTGGTGATGAATATACCAGGTTCCCCTAAAGGAAGCCTTGAGGTAAAGAATTTACAGACCAACCCATTTAAAAATTCTTATTATTGAAAAGATATTTTTATTTTCCTCAGTGGTCCAGAACTTTCTCAGTCTGGGATACAATTCTTTAGGGTTTTGGATGTCAGAATTGAGTTACAGGCAATGCTAAGTAAGCACTGAGGTGTTTTACCAATTCTATTCTAGCATTTTTTTTTTCTTTTAGCAGAAAAATATGGGATGTCATAGACCAAGACAGAGGCATTTTATATTCCCAAATTAATAGAGAGGGGCTTTCTCCCAAATATCCGATAAGCTTTACTCTGCCACCACTGTGATCCAGGCCACAGCATCCCTCATTTGGATGACTGAAATAGTCTCCTAATTTTCCTCCTCTCATCCACCTTGCCTCTATTTTTCACATTCTTCACACTGTAGCTAGAAAAGATCTTGTTAAAACACAGTGCTGTTTAAATCACAACTCTGCTTAAAATCTGTCAATGGTTTCTCTTAAGGTGAAGTTCAAACTCCTTAACATGGACTACAAGAGTACTTTTCAATTTGGGGGATTGCTCCCATAGTAAGAAATGCATTTTGCATGATAACTTAGTATCTCTCTCTCACACACACACACACACACACACACACACACACACACACACACATAACTGAAACAAGCATTTCACAAACACTTAATCTTTGTTACCTGCAATGTACTCTGAGATTTTCCATTCAACTCTGCATGCCAATGATCAGCAAACTTTTCCTGCATAGGAACACATAGTATGTATTTTAGGTTTTGTAGGTTGGATGATGGGCTTCCTAGGTGGGATGAGTGGTAAAGAACCCACCTTCCAATGTAGGAGATGTAAGAGATGTGGGTTTGATCCCTGTTTCAGGAAGATTACCTGGAGAGGAGCATAGCAACCCACTCCCACCTTCTTGTCTAGAGAATCCCATGGACAGAGGAACCTGGCGGGCTACAGTCCATGGGGTTGCACAGTCGGGCACGACTGAAGTGGACTCAGCATGCATGCATAGGCTGGAGGATCCCTATTGCCACTACTAAACTTTACTGTTGTAGCGTGTATACAAATACTTCTGTTTACAATTCCGAGGACTTTGTACATTCCCCACACAAAGATTCCTCCAGTTTTCACATGCAGAGCAACTCACCCCCAATCCTGAGTAGTAAGCACTGTAACTAGAGACATTTCAGCATCATACAGTGTCTTACTCATAGGCCCAGATCTTGAGAAGCTCCACATCAGTGTCCCCTTTATATGTCATACTCTTTACTTTCTATATTTCTTCCCCTTGAAGTATTAATACAACTGAAATATTTATCTAACCTCAATTAGCATGCAATGAACTAGAAAATACTTTTCAACCATCACCAGAGAGAGAAAAAAAGTCACAGAACAAATTCTTTCTCTTTCCTTTATCAATGTATATGTCACATGTATGTATGCAAATAAGTACATATGTGTATGTGACAAGTAAAGCACAATTTTACATAAACTCAATCTCCAACCCAACTTTACAAAATGAATCTTTCCAAAGAACACAACTCAGAGGAAGAAAGAGACACCCTTGTTTCATAGCACTTTAGCTTGAATTGTTAGATAGTGTCACCTACACACTTTGCAAATTTTGAGGAGAATGCTGAAGCTTGAATCTTAGAGTTAGCTGTACAGTTCTCCCCGCCCCCCCCACATTCTCTTTCTCAATTTTTCTCATTTTTGTGCTTACTATTGTGTCTGAGAAATTGAGCTAGTTATTTTCCTCTTCAGCCTGTCTCTTTCTTCCTTCTTCAAGGATTAGTCCATCTCTGAACATCACAAGAAATCTAGCTGTGTCTACTCTCCTTCTTTCTGAGCCTCATATACGATATTTCTAACTTTACGACCCTGGCCCATTGCACATAGCCTAAGCTTTAAGCAGTTTCAGAAAGTATCGCTTATGAGTGCTTGCTGAGTTCAGACTCCTCTGAAGAATAGCTTCACAGTGCCAGGAACATTGAGGAAAATAAGTGGAAGACTTGAATTAGGACAGTGGCAGTGATACTATAAAGAACGCTTGACAAATTTATTATTATTATTATTATTTTTTTAATTAAATTTATTTATTTATTTATTTTTAAATTTAACTTTACAATACTCTATTGGGTTTGCCATACATCGACACGAATCCACCACAGGTGCACACAAGCTCCCAATCCCGAATCCCCCTCCCACCTCCCACCCCACAACGTCTCTCTGGATCATGCAGGACGCTTGGGGCTGGTGTACGGGGATGATCCAAATTTATTATTTGATTGAGGGTTAAAGGGCAAAAATGACCAAAAAGAACTGGCAAATGTGAGAATTTATAATGGTCTCATTAGAGGAATATGATCATTTAATACTATTTCCTACCTTATCCTTCAACCAACAGCCCTACCACCATCAACACACACCCACGAAGACATACACATGTAGCTATTGTGGTTTCTGATTCATTCGTTTATCCAACAAATACTAATTGAGCACTTACTACACGATAGGTAGTCTGTTAGGTGCCTATTGCTGTTGTTCAGTCACCCAGTCATGTCAGACTCTTTGCGACCCCATGGACTGCAGCATGCCAGGTTTCCCTGCCCCTCACCATCTCCTGGTTAGGTGCTAGGAATATACTAATGAACAACATATGCAAAAATCTTTACCCTCATTAAGTTTACATTCTGTGAAGAATACAGACAATAAATAAGATAGATAGTACAATATGTTATGTCAGATTGTGATAAATGCCAAGGAGAGGAAAATAATCATTCAGGGAAATAAGATAGCCTTAGGTGTTTCTGAAACTTTAGTTAGGACAGCCAGAGAAAATCTCACAGAGAAGTTAATTTTTGAATAAAGACCTAAGAAAACTGAATTAGTAGCCACATTTGTATCTGGTCCAGAGATATGAGACATCTTCAGGTTTGAGCAGAGCAGTAATCTGACTCAGAGTTTAATAGTATTACTCTGATGGCCTGCAGAGGGTCAAAGGCAGAGGCAGAGGGACCAATTAGGAGGCTATTACAATAATTAAGGCCAGAGAAAATGGTAGCCTGAATCAGGGTGATGGCCATGGAGAAGGTGAGAAGTGATCCAATCTGGATACATTCCCCATTGTCTCTTTGTAGCCCAAAATGATGATATCAGTATCAATAAATAATAAAGACAGGCAAGAATAATTGCAAAATGCTGGGGAGGTATAAAGTTCTATTAGGTGCGACAGAATAGGTAATGGGGAGGGGAGGAAATAATCGTGAGAAAATAGGAACATGTGGGAGAAAAAAAGCAGGCAACTAGAATGTGTTTAAAATAATTTTTTCAGTAGCAGGTTTTTCTGATTATATACACTGCACAGTAACCATCCCCTTTGTGGTGTCTATCACCTTACAAAGTAGTGTGATTTGCAGCATTTTGAAATATATATGTGTGTGTGTGTGTGTGTGTGTGTGTGTATATATATTTATGTGCTTTCCTAGTGGCTCAGATGGTAAAGAATCTACCTGCAATGTGGGACAGACACCTGAGTTCCATCCCTGGGTTGGGAATATCCCCTGGAGGAGGATATGGCAACCCACTCCAGTATTCTGGCCTGGAGAATCCCATTGTCAGAGGAGCCTGGCAGGCTACCATCCATGGGGTTGCAAAGAGTCAGACATGACTGAGCAACTAAGCCCACGCACATACATGCGTGCATGCACACACACATATACATACATACATACATACATACATATATATACATATATATATATTTATATGTATATATATATATAAGCAGGATACTTGTTCTTCTCTAAGTTAAATGAGTAAAAGTGAAGCGAAGTGAAAGTCGCTCAGTTGTGTCCAACTCTTTGCGATCCCATGGACTGTAGCCTGCCAGGCTCCTCTGTCCATAGAATTTTTCATGCCAGAATACTGGAGTGGGTAGCCATTTCCTCCCCTAGAGGATCTTCCCAACGCAGGGATCAAATCCAGGTTTCCAAAACTGCAGGCAGATTCTCTGCCGTCTGAGCCACCAGGGAAGCCCTATGAGTAAAACGAAACCCTAATCGGCCCTGGGAAATGTAATTAATGGATCATAATAACACGATCCTTTTTTTCTTTTTTTACTTGAGCAGTATTCCCTGTATGAATGGGCTACAGGCAAAATCCCCTCTGGTCTGCTCTACAATCATCAAATGTATAATGCCACTCCTGAGGTTCAGGACCATCTAGACAACTTAGAATTCCTTCCTGTTGGTAGAAGGCTGGAAGCAGAATAACAAGTACCTGGAAATTGTTTGGGCCTTGAATTTTGTTATGAAAAATTTCCAATATATCAATACATAGTAGTTGAGGGGATAGTATTTAATAATTTAATAATTGTTAATACACTTGGGCTTTATATTTCCTAGAGAATAAAGGGGAATGGAACTTTGGGTAGACCCTGTCTTTTGGAATTGTGACAGTCTATTTCCTTGCAGTCAGAAGACTCAAAGTATAGTCTGGTCCAGAAATAGGAGACATCTTCAGGTTTTGCATACTGAAGAACATTGAGAGGTAGAGAGAACGGAAATGTTAACTTCTAGAATTGAGAAAAATCTACTTAGAAAAAGTAGAAATCCCTGAGCTGCTGGTGGAGTGCAACTGTATAGAGGTTATGAGATTGGTATCTGATGGTTGACTTTTTTCTCCTCAAAGTTTGCAATTCAGTTTACTCATGATATTTAGGGTGTTTCCTCTTTTTCTTTCAATGAAACATTATCTCACTGTTATATTTCAGTGTAAAAACTCCCTGGGAAAAGTAATTTACTTTGCCAATAGTTATTTTTCACTCACCAGTTTTTTTCTTTTCACAGTACATTGACTTTTTAAAGTTCAAGCTCTTTGTTTCTTGAAAAATATGAGGTCTTAACAGTTTACTGTAGTGTTTTCTCATAGAATGAATGTCAAGTTTAGCTTTTGCACCATCTTCACTTTTCTTATCCCTGAAACTTAATTGTATTGAAACAAAAAGTTGTAGGTATGTCTATTTGTGTGTGTGTATGTGTATGGAGAAGGGTGCTTAGAAGGTTCTGGGATGGGGTAAGTGAGAAGGGAGAGTGCATGCAAATGTTCACATTCTTTTGATCAGTAATTGTTTCCAATAAGGGAGCCAACTGATAATTGTTGGATCCACTGTTATAATTTTGCTTAGAAAATAGCTAGTTTGACACAAAGAACTCACTGGTGAGTTTCTATAAGAGAAGGTTGTGCTTACTGGTCACAGTCCAGGCCTTGGGGAATGGTGCAGAGGACTGGACTGAGCTCCGGAAATAGCACCTGTGTGCTGCTTGAGTTAAGCATATGGTAGTTTTTCACTTATTTTCAGATTACAGGTCAAATATTTGGCCTGGATAAATCCCTTCTGAGGTCTCCAAAGGCAGTCGAAGATGTTTTAAATCCCTCCCAGAACTTTGTCAAGGAGCTGCATCTGGCTGTGATAAACCAAAGAATACTGCGATTAGAACAGCAGCCTCAGTGAGAAAGCGGTGAGTACAAGAGGACTGTCATTCCCAGGAGACCTTAAAAAAAGAGACTCCCACATTGGGAAACCTCAAGGGAGTACACACATACTGGGGTTCCGAGTGGTGGTGGCACTTCTCATTGAGGCCTTTCTTGATTGCCCTAACTAAAGTTTTAGTAACATCCTAGACATTTACTATCCATTTTTTTCCTGCCTGATTTTTCTTATGATTTACCACAATCTGACGCTATCTAGATGCTGCTTAGCAATATGGCACAGGTAAACAAGTATTGCGGGAGCTTAGGGCTTTCACTTTTTTATCTGACAATCAAAAGGAAGTGAAATCCAAAGACATATCAGAAAAATAGTTCTGAGATGCAGATTGGCCCTATTTGACCTCTGTAACTACAGCTGGCCTTATAGGGAACATTTTCCCACATGGGGCCTCAGGGATTGCACACTATAGATTGACAGAGGTTGAAAAATATTCATCATCATTTGTTGAGTATTTAGTATGTGTCAGGCACCATCAAAATGAAATGTATACATTCTCGTTTAATCCAACTAACATCACAGCAACATAGTTCCTATTATCAAGATCATTCCTGTTTTGCAGATGAGGAAACTGAGGCTTAGAGAGCCTTTACTTGATTCAGATTCAAACAGATATTCAAGTACTTGAAATGAAATTCAAATACAAGTAGCCTTATCTGAAAACCTGGGATTTGAACCAACATGTTACATTTTATTTCCAAGCTGAAAGTACCTTAATGATCATTCAACTTCCTATTTTTTCAGAGGAAAATGAACCACAGAGGAGGAAAATGATGAGGCTATAAGATCTATAACTCTGTGAGGGCGGGGATCATAAATATTTTGCTTACCTTTGTAGGCCCGCTTCTACTCACAGGATCAACCTGTAGTAGGTGCTCAGTAAAATAATTTTTACTGAATACAGAATAAATCAGCAAATGGAAGGCTTGAACTATGGATCTGAAAACTTTTAAATATCTGACATTCTATTTCATTTGTTCCTCAGAAATTTTTCTTAAATACCAAAACTAGTTACACATGTATGTACGTGATGTAGGTGATGGAGGCCATGGTATGAAAGGTGAAACTTCAACAATTTCACAATTTCTCATGAAGGTGGGCTGGCCCTGACTGGAGGAACAACATTCATTCATTTACTCTGCTAATATTTCTTGAGGGCTTAACCTGTGCAGAGCACTGTACTAAGTTCCAATGGTAGAGATGTAAATAAGAGCTAATCTTCATATATCTGTACAGGATCTGTTCGAGGTGATTTTTGTCTGATTTTTTAGTATATTTGTATGGAGCACTTATTGTATACCAGTTACGTTCTGGACACTGGGGTTACATGCTTGAACAAAACAAACGAAAATTAATGTCCTCATGGAACTTATGCTCTGATCCTTCTGACACATTTAAGAGGTTAATCCTATCTTTAAGCCCATTTTATAGACAGAGAAGCCTAGACATAGAGTGATTAATAACCTGTTCAAGATCTCATTGGCAGGAAGTGGCAGAGACAGGATTATATCCAGGTAGTACAGTTCCCAGGACTGCTTTCAACTGTTGCAGTTTATTGTCTTTCTTTTTTCTGTTTGTTTTTCTTCTTTTTTTCTTTTTAAAAGTTATTTATTTTACCTGGAGGCTAATTACGATACTGTGGTGGTTTTTGTCATACACTGACATGAATCAGCCATGGGTGTACATGTGTTCCTTATTGTCTTTCAAAGAGAAATAAGAGTCTTTGCAGTCAAGTGATTCATGGACAATTTGTGAAGACAGGCAAGAAAATTATCAACTATAAAACAACAAAAGCAGCATGATGTGACACTTACTGAGTACTTATTTTCTTCCAGTTTTTATGGTAAGACTTTGACATATTTTCTTTCATTTCATCTTTCTAACAGACTTAAAGAATTATATTATGAACCCCATTTTACAGATGAAACAACTATCAGGTTCTACATCCTATGTCCTTAATTACAAGTAATGTAGTGCTCTCCAAATAAGTATTTAAGATACAGCACCCCAGCACACGAACAGTCTGTATTACAGAATAACAAATTTGTAAACCTCTCACCCCCAGCCTTTGATTTTGCTTATTTTTTGATCTTTGGTAGCATGTTCATACTGCAGGCCCTATGTGCTTCTCTGTGATGGTCTCTGAAAGGCCACTTAAGTTAGCTGCTCAATTTCTTAGATATTGCTGGCCTAATGTCTCTAGAGGGTTTGCTAAGTTTGTGCTGGTGCAGCAGGCTGCTTTCATAATAGCATTTTGTAGGGCCTTTCAAAACTGGTGCTTTGTCCTGGCAGGAGAAGCAGATGGTATAATGGCTAGTTCAGTTCAGTTCAGTCGCTCAGTCATGTCCGACTCTTCGCAACCCCATGAATCACAGCATGCCAGGCTTCCCTGTCCATCACCAACTCTCAGAGTTCACTCAGATTCATGTTCATCGAGTCCGTGATGCCATCCAGCCACCTCATCCACGGTCGTCCCCTTCTCCTCCTGCCCTCAATCTCTCCCAGCATCAGAGTCTTTTCCAATGAGTCAACTCT
>SJYV01010199.1:0-35027 GCA_006410875.1 Neotragus pygmaeus | reverse complement strand
GGAGGAGAAGGGGATGACAGAGGATGAGATGGTTGGATGGCATCACCGACTCCATGGACATGAGTCTGAGTAAGCTCCAGGATTTGGTGATGGACAGGGAAGCCTAGCATGCTGCAGTCCATGGGGTCGCAGAGTCAGACACAACTGACCGACTGAACCGAATGAAAGGCGGCAGGTCTAGTGACTATCTGTATGAAGACAGGTTAAGCAGCTACTGTCAGATATTCTCATTTTTAACTTTCAGTTTTTTGCAAAGCAATGTCTAACCAAACAAACAGGCTTCAGTCTGCATGTAACACACATACTTTGTACTAATCATATTAGTTTATATCAGTTATCTGCCTGTTTGCTCCTATACACTTTCAAGTTGTCTTTGACATACAGGGTTGTGCTATAGGTATCTCTCAAATGATACATTACTCATGGCTGACACACTTTTCTAGCAAAACAGGAAAACAATTGTGTATTTTAGGTCACTTTGTATGACTCTTAGAGAGCAATAAACATAATTATGCACTGAAACAATGTTCTTACTACAGCTGTCACCAAATCATGTACTTTGGCCTAAATATTTCACAAACTGCACATATAAGAACTCATCTTTACCTCATTATTTCCATATATTTCTTTGGAGAAAAATATTCTAGTTGGCCAAAGTAATTTAAAAAGTGCACTGAAGTTTTCTTCCCCTCTACCTACCTTTACCATTCCAAGCAATGAATGCCCATTCACGTCTGAACTGAGAATTGAATTTGTAAGATAATCCAGGAGAGAATCTATTATTGCACATAAATACAAACTAGGCTGATGATGCATGAAAATTATTTAAAATGGTGATGAAAAAAATCAAGAATGAAAATATTACTCCCAAATGGATAGGGACTCAATCAAAAATAAAGGACACATCTGTACAATGAATAATGCAGAACAGTATTAACTGTTTCTGAATAAAACCCAAATTACATAGCCACATGTGGTTTTGGGAGTCTCTGATCTATACATCTGCACATGATTACTTGCTATCACATTGAGACTACCAGTCCACATCAATTCAGTTCAGTCACTCAGTAATGTCCAACTCTTTTTTTATCCCATGGACTGCAGCACACCAGGTTTCCCTGTCCATCACCAATTTCTGGAGCTTACTCAAACTCATGTCCATCGAGTAGGTGATGCCATCCAACCATCTCATCCTCTGTTGTCCCCTTCTCCTCTTGCCTTCAATCTTTCCCAGCATCAGGGTCTTTTCCAATAAGTCAGGTCTTCACATCAACTGGACAAAGCATTGGAGCTTCAGCATCAGCTTCCAATGAATATTGGAAGGACCAATGAATATTGGAATATTTGGTACAGACTGGTTCCAAATAAGAAAAGGAGTACGTCAAGACTGTATATTGTCACCCTGCTTATTTAACTTCTATGCAGAGTACATCATGAGAAAAGCTGGATTGGAAGAAGCACAAGCTGGAATCAAGATGGCCGGGAGAAATATCAATCACCTCAGATATGCAGATGACACCACCCTTATGGCAGAAAGCAAAGAAGAACTAAAGAGCCTCTTGATGAAAGTGAAAAAAATTTGGGTTTTATTCCAATGAATATTCAGGACCAACTTCCTTTAGGATTGACTGCTTTGATATTTCGTCAGTCCAAGGGACTTTCAAGAGTCTTCTCCAACACCAAAGTTCAAAAGCATCAATTTTTCAGCAGTCAGCTTCCTTTATAATCAAATCTAACATCCATACATGACTACTGAAAAAACCATAGCTTTGACTACGAGGACCTTTGTTGGAAAAGTAATGTCTCGGCTTTTTAATATACTGTCTAGGTTGGTCATAGCTTTTCTTTCAAGGAGCAAACATCTATCATGGCTACAGTCAACATCTGCAGTGATTTTGGAGTCCAAGACGATAAAGTCTGTCACTGTTTCCATTGCTTCCCCATCTATTTGCCATGAAATGATGGGACCAGATGCTATGATCTTCGTTTTTTGAACGTTGAGCTTTAAGCCAGCATTTTCACTCTTCTCTTTCATCAAGAGGCTCTTTAGCTGCTCTTCGCTTTCTGCCATAAGGGTGGTGTCATCTGCATATATGCTGTAATTGATATTTCTCCCTGAAATCTTGATTGCAGCTTCTACATTCTCCAATCTAGCATTCTGCATGATGTACTCTGCATATAAGTTAAATTAGCAAGGTGATAATATACAGACCTGATGTAATTCTTTCCCAATTTTGAACCATGCTGTTGTTCTATGTCTGGCTGTACTGTTGCTTCTTGACCTGCAAACAGATTTCTCAGGAGGCAAGTAAGGCACTCTGGAATTTCGATCTTTAAGAATTATCCACAGTTTGTGGTGATCCACATAGTCAAAGCCTTTATCTGTCAATGAAGCAAATATTTTTCTGGAATTCTCTTGCTTTTCCTATGATCCAACAAATGTTTTCAATTTGATTTCTGGTCCTTCTGCCGAGGCATCAAGATTCCAGTTCTTCATTCACATACTGCTGAGGCCTAGCTTGGAGAATTTTGAGCATTACTTTGCTAAAGTGTGAAATCAGTGCAACTATATGGTGGTTTGAACATTCTTTGCCATTGCCTTTCTTTGAGATTGGAATGAAAACTGACTTTTTCCAGTTCTGTGGCCACTGCTGAGTTTTCCAAATTTGCTGGCATATTGAGTGCAGCACTTTCACAGCATCATCTTTCAGGATTTGAAATAGCTCTGCTGGAATTCCATTACCTCCATTGGCTTTGTTCATAGTGATGCTTCCTAAATAAGGCCCACTTGACTTCATACTCCTAGATGTCTGGCTCTAGGTGAGTGATCACACCATCATGATTATCTGGGTCATGAAGATCTTTTTGGTATAGTTCTTCTGTGTATTCTTGCCACCTCTTAACATCTTCTGCTTCTGTTGGGTCCATACTATTTCTGTCCTTTGTTGTACTCATCTTTGCATGAAATGTTCCCCTGCTATCTCTACCTTTCTTGAAGTGATCTCTAATCTTTCCCATTCTACTGATCTCTAATATATTCCCATTCTGTCTCTGTATTAGCTTGAGTAACTCCCAATTATTCAAGCTAATATGGAGTTAGAAAATAAAACATAACAAGTAATTTTTTAAATCACTTACATTAAAGGCTATCTTTCATTTTAGCAAATATGAACTTGGCCAATCTACTGCAAACTCCTAGAATATTAAAAAATATTTTTTATATTTATATTTTTTATAAAAACTACTCAAATAAAGGCCTCTGTATTCACTCTGTTTATTCTGTTTCTAGGCCTACAGTGTAAGTGGAATAAAACATGCCTCCTGAAAATTTTTGTTTTTGCAATTATTCTTATAGACTTTTGCTGTATATAGTCAAAAACACTGAAATAATAAATTAGTTTCCCTTCTCTACAGCATAGGAAAATAGCTTATGAACATCTATTTACGAACCACATCACACTGAGTAATAAGATTTGTTTGCTTTTTCAGTCACCAAGTTGTCCAACGCTTTGTGACCCCGGTTAGTTAACTTAATAAAAATTTGTGCACAATGTGTTTCAAATAACCCAGTATAGACTAATCAATACACTTAATACAATTTATAAATACATTAAGGGAGTGGAGTGGGGGAAGTCACCAATCACAATATATAACTTGATACATTAGCATTAAGTTCAATGACTCTATGGGATTCCATGACTAAATCTTTAAGCACATCATAAAGAAGGATCAGAATCCTACTACAAGTAATTCAGAATAGGGAATCCTATGACATCAAATGCAGAAAATAAAAAAAACAAGTCTTCCATCTTATTTCTCTAAAAAACAATTCCACCTTCTGTCACTTCCAGTTTGTTTATACCTCTTTAGGTAAAGTGGCCACCTACTCTGCCAAAATGAATACCACAATCTTTATTCCAATAATTACAATAAGGACCTGAGTCAATCAATACTAGCTAAAATTTAACTTTTTCTCTATGAGTTATATATCTATAAACGGGCAGATGAATAAAAACATGTATTAAAATAGCTCTAAGTAATAAGTCATTAGTGTTCATCTTGATCAATGCAGAAAACGATTTCTAATACAAAGTCGATTTTATTCAAATATAAACTATCTTGAAAAATGCATCTCGATCAGAAGGGCTGGAGAAGTGGATAGCCGCTGCACACTGTGGCCCAGCGGGATATGCTATTGAGCCTTTAGTGAACACCTCTGCCTCAGCTTCTTCGTGATGAAGCTGGAAAACCCGAGCAGTTCAGATCTAGAGAGACTTCCGCTCATTTCAACCAACCGACTGAATACCAGTGTTAAATTCATTGGCTGCAAGTTCCACGTTGATCCTGGGAAGTAAAAATTGACATTCTGCTCTGTTTGCAATATGATTAAGCACTTCATACATGACAGTCAAAGAAAACATGTAACTCTCTGATATAAAACAAAAATAACAAGCTCACTTCGACTGGGTTTGGCCTCTGTTGAGGAAAATCTTGAATATTTCCTGTAAACTATTTTATACTTGGCATTTACCATGTTGGTATCTGAAGATACAGTGTGACCTCTGGAAAACAAGAGAAACTACTGTTTTTTCTTTCATGGACATTTTTTTCTTTCATGGACAGACTAATGTAAACTTGGTATTCTAGGTAATTTGCAGCCTTTAAATGTAAATACTTTAGCCAGCCAGTTCTTCCAAAGTGTAACTTTCTTGCCTTCTTGGAAAATAAATGTTTTCTTTCCTTTCTTTAAAAAAAAAATATGCATCTTATTTTTAGTTTGTACAATTCTTTTCATGCACAAATGTATATTATTTCAATCATTTAGCTAATACATGACATTAATATTTTTTCTACACACGGGAAATCTATCTTAATTTCTTCTATGTTATGTTTTCAAATTTCTATATTACAAAAATAAAAACAGCAAAAGCAAAAAATCGTTACAACCTTAAAATTTTATTTGCAAATATTTCATAAAATTAACCTGCACAAAAATTGAAAGGATAACTATGTAAAAAGTAAAAAAAANTTTTCAAATTTCTATATTACAAAAATAAAAACAGCAAAAGCAAAAAATCGTTACAACCTTAAAATTTTATTTGCAAATATTTCATAAAATTAACCTGCACAAAAATTGAAAGGATAACTATGTAAAAAGTAAAAAAAAAAAAAAAAAATCTACTTAGTACTCCATAAGGATCTTTTTTCCTAAACAAGTAATTTCCATAGAGTTCTGAAGCATTATGAAATGCCTTGATACATTATGATTAAGATCTGTACTACTCAAGCTTCCCTGGTAGCTCAGTTGGTAAAGAATCTACCTACAATGCAGGAGACCCCAGTACGATTCCTGGGTCAGGAAGATTCCCTGTAGAAGGGTTATGCTATGCACTCTAGTGTTCTTGGGCTTCCCTGGTGGCTTAGACAGTAAAGAATCTGCCTGCAATGTGGGAGAACAGCTACCCACTCCAGTATTCTGGCCTGGAGAATTCCATGGATAGAGGAGCCTGGCATGCTACAATCCATGGGGTAGCAAAGAGTCGGACATGACCAAGGGCCTTTAAAAAAAAAAAATCTCAAAAGAAAAATATTTCAACATTTTAGTGGCCAGACAAGAAATTTTTGGCCCAAGACTAAAGATCAAAATATGGATTTTAAAAGTTTCTAGGGATAATCCTTTGTAAAGTCATATATAATGTAAAATATTTAGAAGTGCTTTAATTCTGAAAAATTGAAACCTAGAATTGTTTCCTTAAGCATTTCCTTTAAAATGCTTAAAATGTATTAGAGAGCTAATTCTGAAGGGTGTGCTACTTGAAAACACCACTAGATGACAACCTTGCTTTACAAGTACAATATTATCAGCCTATTACTGGAAAATCTAAGACTCCAAAGATGTACTAAACTGGCTTTAAAATAAATGTTTCCAATATTTACTGGGTTCTTCTGGTGGAGAATAGATATATTAAAAATAGAATAAGCTATTTATAATTTTAAAATTTGTGCTTGCTATAAAGATCACTCAGGATTTAAAAAAAGAAATTCATTTAGCAGACACTCAAGAGATTTCTTACCTAAACAACAACAACAACAGCAAAAAAAAAACTGAAACATATCAAAAGACAATTTTCTCTCTTATGCTCTATGTTCATCCTTTGGAAATACAGATTTATATATAGTACATATAAATTACTAGAGACTAATATTTTTTGTTGTGGAATAATTACAAAGGGTACTTTCAACATCATTTCAACTGTTGCTTTTCTCTGACATCAAAACAAATAAACATGGTATTTTAAGATAATAACTATAAGAAGAAAAGTGATAACAAAACACAGACTTCTATTTTTTATGATCTATTTTCAGATATCTTAAATATTTTTCCTATATATAATCCAATCCATGAAGACATTAGTCCTGGAAGGCTTATTTGGTATTGAATAATTATTATACTTAAAAATAATAAGTAAATGGCTTGGCAACCCACTACAGCATTCTTGCCTAGAGATCTCATGGACAGAGAGGCCTGGCAGGCTACAGTCCATGGGGATGCAAGAGTCAGACATGACTTAGCAACTAAACCACCACCAATTATTATAACACCCTAGCAAGTAAAAATGTGTAAATATTCCTTTGAAATTCCATAATTGATACAAGAAATAGCAGCAAGGAAATCTAACTATGTTGTTATTCATTTTTGTAAACCAAGCCGTTACATATTTTTAAAGAATAAAATGAAAGCCTGGATATTTTTACTTTCATTGGAGGTTATATGTCCTTCCTACAACTCAATATTTTCATTCTTAAATTCTGAAGCAGAGCTGAAGTTAGTTTTTAATAACTCATAAATGAGATTATTTGATATTTCTTTCACCTCTATTTCAGCACAAAGGTGATAGCTATAAAACCATACATCAGTAGGAAAGATTCACTTCAAGCCTAATGTCCCATGTATTTACTATTGTGATACAGCATCAGAGCTGGCAGAGGCCATGACACAGGCCTCTCAGGATCAACGCCAGACCAGGTACTTAATTCTAAGTTTACATGAGAAATGTTACTTTAAAATGGGAGCTATGATAACAAATATTAGAAGACATTTTATGAATAGCTTGGGCTGTCTGATCAATACTTTATAGTGAGACAGAACTAGATGCATATTTCAGCCTCACCATTTAATCAATGTGGGATCCAAAGCAATTAATTCAGTCTACCTGTGCCTCAGGTGCTTTCCCTACTTAAAAATTTTTTAAAAGGTCTACAGAGTTGTTCTAAAAAAAATATTGGTCTCTATAGAGTTGTTCTAAGAATAAATGAAATATCCATCATGTGCTTGGTTGAAGTTAGATGCTAATAAATACTAGATTCTTTCCTTCTAAAGCACTATAACCTTTGTGCCTATTCTGGAAAATATCTCCAAAAGATAATGATCCTTAAAAATGCCTTCTTCTGAAACTAATACAGTAAGTGAATCTACTATAGTTCAACTTTTTTAAAAACAAGTCTTCAGGGCTATAAGAAGAGAAGAAAAGAATGAAATTCACCAACCAATAAAGGGAATTTCCTCAAAGGTTACAGCTAATAGACAAAATACCCTAAGCTACATATTTCCAACATGCTCCTCACATGGAGCTCACTGAGAAATGAAGGAAGGTGTCTGCAAGATGAAAAGAATTTTATTATTTAATTTGTTGACACTTTCCAACTGCACATATTGGAAACACGTAGTTTTTAACAATAAGAAAAAAACTTACTCCCTGAGACTGCAACTATTTATGCCCAAAGAGAATTTTCAACGCTAAATACATTGCCATCATTTTTCTCCAATCTGCCATTTATGACAAAATTTAAAATAATGATGTCAAGAAACACTTGGTAAGTAATAAGTTTAATATTCTATATTGTAATAAAATTAGCCAATGGGAATTTGCTGTATGACTCAAGGAACTCAAACCAGGGCTCTGTAACAANCCAATCTGCCATTTATGACAAAATTTAAAATAATGATGTCAAGAAACACTTGGTAAGTAATAAGTTTAATATTCTATATTGTAATAAAATTAGCCAATGGGAATTTGCTGTATGACTCAAGGAACTCAAACCAGGGCTCTGTAACAACTAGAGGGGTGGAATGGGGAAGGAGGTGGGAGGGAGGTTCAAGAGCAAGAAGAGGGAGGGGACATATGTATGCCTATGGCTGATTCATGCTGATGTTTGGCAGAAACCAACACAATTCTGTAAATCAACTATCTTTCAGTTAAATAAATTCAAAATTAAAAAAACAAAAAAATGACAATTTTAATATGTTTTTAAATGATATTTTATGATTTACACTCACAATTTATTTAAATTAATACCATTTATTCAAAACTTTAAAAATGAAAACCTACTTCAATTATCACAGGCCATTATGACAAATACCTATTTGTTTCTAGCACCTGTGAGCATACACGTTACCATTTAATAACATAACAATTCTCCAAAAATTAAAATGAAAATAGAAGAGGCCTAAAATAAAAAATGACAGTCACTTAAAATATGCTACTAAATTAAGCACTGCTGTTCAGTTGCTAAGTCGTGTCCACTCTTTGTGACCTCGCATATTGCAACAGGCCAGGTTTCCCTGTTCTTTCCCTGTTCTTTACCATCTCCTGGACTTTGCTCAAACTCATGTCCATTAATCAGTGATGCCATCCAACCATACCATCCCTTTCTCCTCCTGCCTTCTGTTTTTACCAGCATCAGGGTCTTTTTCAACAAGACAGCTCTTTGCATCAGGTGGCCAAAGTTATTGGAGCTTCAGCATCAGTCCTTCCAATGAGTATTCAGGATTGATTTCCTTTAGGATTGACTGGTTTGATCTCCTTGCTCTCCTAGGGACTCTCAAGAGTCTTCTCCAGCACCACAATTAGAAGGCATCAGTTCTTCAGAGTTCAGTCTTCCTTATGATCCAACTTTCACATCTGTACATAACTACTGGAAAAATCATAGCTTTGACTCTTCAGACTTCTGTTGGCAAAGTGTTTCTGTTTTCTAATACATTGTCTAGGTTTATCATTGCTTTTCTTCCAAGGAGCAAGCATCTTTTAATTTTGTGGCTGCAGTTACCGTGCACAGTGATTTTGGAGCCCAAGAAAATAGTCTTTCACTGCTTCCATTGTTTCCCCATCTATCTGCTAGGAAGTGATGGGACCAGATGCCACGATCTTCAATTTTTGAGTGTTGAATTTTAAGCCAGCTTTTTCACTATCCTCTTTCACCCCTCAACAGGCTCTTTAGTTCCTCTTCGCTTTCTGCCATAAGAATGGTGTTATTTGCATATCTGAGGTTGCTAATGTTTCTCTCTGCAATCTTGATTCCAGCTTGTGATTCATCCAGCCTGGCATTTCTCATGATATACTCTGCACGGAAGTTAAATAAGCAGGGTGACAATATATAGCTTTAACATTCTCCTTTTCCAAATTTGAACCAGTTAGTTGTTCCATGTCCAGTCCTAACTGTTGTTTCCTGACCTGCATACAGGTTTCTCAGGAGGCAAGGAAGGTTGTCTGGTATTTCCATCTCTTTAAGAATTTTCCAGTTTCCTGTGATCCACATAATCAAAGGCTTTAGTGTAGTCAATGAAGCAGAAGTAGATGTTTTTCCAGAATTCTCTTGCTTTTTCTATGATGCAACAGATGTTAGCAATTTGATTTTGGGTCCCTCTGCTTTTTCTAAATTCAGCTTGTACATCTGCAAGATCTCAGTTCATATACTGTAGACTAGCTTGAAAGATTTTGAGCCTTATCTTCCTAGCATGTGAAATGAAATACCAAATGAAGTAAGTAAATAAAAATGAATTTTTTGCAAAAAAGTGAAAGATTCCCTCATGTATGTATCTCAGTCAAAAAATATGAATTAATAATTCTTATCATCATTTCTTTAAGATACACCTTAAATATAAAATGCTTGGTGTTGAAGTTTTTGAAATTTATATGTTGCAAATAAATTAAGAATTTTCTTTTTCCAGCTTAGAAAATGTAATTTAAATACCCATCCCTTTGTAGTAGTCTGAATGGCAGTACCCCAAAAGATATGTTCCTGTACTAATCTCTGGGACCAATGAATGTTACTTTATTTGGAAAAAATGATCTCTTAAAGACGTGAGACAAGTATCCAGGTGCATCCTAAATCTAATGACAAGTGTCCTTATAAGAGAAAGGCCCAGGGAATTTTGAAACATACATACAGAAAAGACACAGATGGACACAGAAATTGGAGTGATGAGGTCTCAAGCCAAGGAATGCCAGCAACCACCAAAAGCTGGACACAGCAAATAACTGATTTTTCCCCTAGACTGTCTGCACACACCTTGATTTCAGATTTTTAGCCTCCAGAACTGTAAGAGTACATTTTTATGGTTTTAATCCCTCTGCTTGTGTTTACTTGGTACAGCATTCACAGGAAAATGATACACCTATTACAAATTTAAGCCATTTGAAAGTACTGACTCAATAAAAATCTATCTTTTGAAAGGTGATCTTTTACAATAGAATCTATGAAGAACATCCTCTATTCAATTTAAAACGTCCTGATTCATTAACTCTACCTGAATGATCAACTTCAGTGAACTTGATCAATTTAAGTCAATAAATAATAAAATATAACTTTACAGAGGAATAATAAGTGAAAGGGGCTCCTTCCCAATTCTTCCAAAAAAGTGTAAATTATTAACAATGTTAGGTATATCCCTGTAATACAAATACACATAAATTGGGGTAGATTTTACAAGGAAATATTTGTTTATAGAAGCAGACTCAGGTACATAAAAGTTTCTGCAATAGATCTTTTCATTTAAGAATAGATCATGGCCAACTTCCATTTCAAACATAGATTTCCCCATCTCATTCTGTTCAATGTCTGCGTGTGCCTTAGTATCTAAGAGGGATTGTTTCCAAGACCTCTGCAGAAACCAAAATCAGCAGATGTTGAAGTCTCTTATATAAAATGTTTAGAAATATAACTTTCAGTATAAACTCATGATTTTATACTTATATCAGTTTATTCATTCTGATGTGTGTGAATCAGCCCAGAAATGACATATGACTCACCTAATAGTTGAACCTTCATAAATCTAATCATAAAGAAGCCTTGGTATTTCTTTTAATTTTAAAAGAGCAATAAAGCATTATTTCATAATATCTGACATATATAAATTAGGAACTGTTACAGATGAATAAATCTCAATTTTAAATAACTGAGATAATACTGACTTATAACATTACACGTTTCATACATACATTATATTTCCACTTCTGAATACCCTACAGCATACTCACCACCAAACATTTAGTTTCCTTCCTTCACCATGAAGTTGATACCATCTATTCCTTCATCTCCTTCCTCTCTAGTAAATACAAATCTATTCTCTAAATCTTCATGTTTGTTTTTCTTTGGTTTGGTTCCTTTATTTGGTGGGCTCTGTTTGGTTGTTTTATATTCCACATTGAAATGAAATCTATTCGATGCTTCTCTTTCTTCATCTGACATATTTCACTTAACATAATATCCTCTAGGTCCACATATATTGTCAGAAATGGCAAGATTTCATCTTGTTAATGGATGAGTAGTATTACACTGTATATACATATCATACCTTCTTTATCTTTTAATCTACCCACTGAAGGGTACTTCTGCTGTGCCCA
This sequence comes from Neotragus pygmaeus, assembly GCA_006410875.1. Lineage (NCBI taxonomy): Eukaryota > Metazoa > Chordata > Mammalia > Artiodactyla > Bovidae > Neotragus > Neotragus pygmaeus. Next base: position 23,343 of record SJYV01010199.1, on the reverse strand, counting down.
TTATCTTGGATATGGTAAATAATGCCATGGTGAACAGAGGTGTACTTGTATCTTTTCAAACTACTGTTTTCATAGTCTTTGAATAGTCCAAATTGGGAAAGCTGGATTAGTGATACTGAGTACCTATGCACATGTCTATTAGCCATATGTATACCTTCTTTGGAAAAATGTCTTATTTAGCTGCCCTGCCCAGTATGGGGACTTCCCTTGAGGCTCAGCTGGCAAAGAATCTGCCTGCAATGCAGGAGACCTGGGTTCGATCCCTGGGTTCAGAAGATCCCCTGGAGAAGGAAAAGGCTACCCACTCCAGTATTTTACTCAGGTTTTTGTTTTTTTTTTAACTGAGTTGTATGTGTTCTTTATATTTTTAATTGAGGCATAATTCCCCTATTACTTTATGTTGGTTCCAGATGCACAATGCAGTGATTTGCTATTTCTACACATTACAAAGTCTAGTTGCCATCTATCACCACAGTTATCACAATATTATTGACTATATTCCCTATGCTGTATATTTCATCTACATCACTCATTTATTGTGTAACTATAAGTTTTTACCCAGCAACCCATTTTTTTCTACTTTACCCAAATACCTACACACCTCTCCTCTGGCAACCACCAGCTTCTTTTCTGTACCTAAGAGTCTGTTTCTCTCTTGTATCATTTGTTTTGTTTTTCAGATTCTACATAAGTGAAATCATATGGTATTTGTCTTTCTCTGTCGGACTTATTTCACTTAGCCTAATACCAACTGGGTCCATCCATGTTATCACAAATGACAAGATTTTGTTCTTTTTTATGGTTGAATAATGTTCCCTTGATCCTATAAACCACATCTTCTGTATTCACCCATTTATTGCTGGACACTTAGGATCCTTCCATATAGTGGTTACTATAAATAATGCTGCAATTAACATATGAATGAATATATCTTTCAAATTAGTGTGTTTTTTTTTTATTCTTCAGAAAAATACCCATATAATTGCTGGATTGTACGGTATTTCTATTTTTAATTTTTTGAGGAGCCTCCATATTTTTTCCAGAGGAGCTGTACCAATTTACATTCCCAACAACAGTGAATGAGGTTATACTTTTCTTAATATTCTTGGCAATACTTAAATGCTGTTTTGGATAACAGTCATTCTGAAATATGTAAGGTGACATCTCACTGCAAGTTTGATCTGCAATTTCCTGACTAATGATGTTCAGAATCTTTTCATGTGTCCACTGACCACTTGATGTTTTCCATGGAACAATATCTATTCAGATCCTCTGCTCATTTTTTAAATCAGGTTGTGTTTGGACGTTGAGTTGTATGAATTCTTTGTATGTTTTGGACATAATGTCTGTAAATACATTCTCCCATTTAGTATGCTAGCTTTGCATTTTGTTGACAGTTTCCTTCACTGTGCAAAAATTATTTACAGCCCCATTTCTTCATTTCTGGTTTTGTTTCCCTTGCCTGAGAAGACTGATCTGAAAAAAACTGCTAAGACTGATGTCAAAGAGCACAATGCCTATGTTTTCTTCTAGGAGTTTTATGGTTTCAGGTCTTATATTTATGTCTTTAACTCATTTTGAGTTTGTTTTTGTATATGCTTTGAGAAAGTAGTCCAGTTAGAATCTTCCGCATGATGCAGTTTTTCCAAAATTATTTGTTGAAGAGGCAGTTTTGTCCCTCCATTCTATCAATTCTTGCATCCTGTGTCAGAGATTAATTGACCATAAAACTCTGGGTTCATTTCTGGGCTTCTTTATTCTGTTTCATTGACCAGTGTGTCTTGTTTTGTGCCAGTAACACTGTTTTAGTGACTATAGCTTAAACTATAGTTTGAAATCAGTGCATGTAATACCTACAGTTTTATTCTCCAGGCTCAGGATTGATTTGGCTATTTGGGGTCTTTTCTGTTTCCATAAAAACTTTAGAATTATTTCCTCCATTTGTGTAACAAGAAAAAAAATGCCATTAATATTATGATAGGGAATGCACAGAATATGAATTTCTTTGGGGCATACAGTCATTTTAACAACAGTAATTCTTCCAACCCATGGGCACGGTATATCTTTCCATTTGTTTGTGTCAATCTCCAATTTCTTTCATCAATGTCTTATAAATTTCCAAGTACAGGTCTTTTACCTCCTTGGTTAGATTTAGTCCCAGGTATTTCATTCTTTCTGATGTAATTATGCATGGGATTGTTTTCTTAATTTTTCTGACAGTTTGTTGTTGGTATATAGAAGCACAATCAATTTTTGTAGTTTAATTTTGTAACCTACACCATTACTGAGTTCTAATAGTTTTCTGGTGATATCTTCAGAATTTTCTATACACAGTACCATGTCATCTGCAAACAGTGATAATTTTATTTCTTCCTTTCCAATATTAATTTATTTTCTTTCTTGTCTAACTACTGTGACTAAGACTTGCAATACTACAACAAAAGTAAATGACAAGAGTGTGCATCCTTGTCTTCTTCCTGATTTTAGAGGAAACATTTTTAGCTTTTCACCATTGATATGATATGAGCTGTGAGCTTGTCACATATAGCCTTTATTATGTTGAGATATGTTCTCTCTACATACACTTTTTGAGTTTTTATTAACAAGTAGATGCTGAATTTTGTCAAAAAGCTTTTCCTGCATTTACTGAGATGATATATATAACTTTAACTGTTCAATTTGCTAAAATGATATATCACATTACTTGATTTGCAGATATTACAGCATCTTTGCATCCCTGGGATAAATCATACCACCATTGTTTATGATCCTTTTACTGTATTGTTGATTCAGTTTGCTAATATTATGTTGAGGATTTTTGCAACTACATTCATCAGTGACACTAACCTGAAATTTGTGTGTGTGTGGTATCTTTCACTGGTTTTGAAAGTATCAGGGTAATGTGAGCCTCACAGAATGATTTCAAAAGCATTCTTCCTCTGCAGTGGACTAGTTTGAGGAAGATAAATCTTAAATCTTCTTAAAATGTTTGGTATAATGCATCTGTGAGGTCAATTGGCTCTGTACATTTGCTGGGCATTTTCTAATTACTAATTAAATTTCATTACTGGTAACTGGTTCATTTTTTTTCACTCTTCCTGATTCAGTTTTGGAAGATCACACATTTCTAGGAATTTATCCATTTCTTCAAGGCTGTCCATTTTATTGGTGCATCACTGTTCATAAAAATCTCTTATGATCCATTATATTTCTGTAATGCCAGTTGTTACTGCCCTTTCATTTCTGATTTTATTCACTTGGGCCACCTCCTTTACCCTTTGATGAGTCTGGCTAAAGTTTTAATCAATTTTATTATTTTAAAGAACCAGCTTACTTTCCTTGATCTTTTCTATTGTTTAGTCTTTAATTATTTTACTTATTTAGGAGAAATCTTCAGGATTTCTTTCCTTCTATTAATTTTGGGCTTTGTTGTTCTTTTTCTACTTCCTTTAGATGTAAAGTTAGGTTGTTTGAGATTTTTTTTTTCTCTTGTTTCCTGAGGTAGGCTTGTATCATTATAAACTTCCCTCTTAGAATTACTTTTGCTGTGTTCCATAGAGTTTAGATTGCTGTGCCTCTGTTTTGTTTCAAGGTATTGTTTATAATTTCATCTCTGATTTTTTTCAGTGACCCACTGATTGTTTATTACCATATTGTTCAGCCTCCATGTTTACGTTTTTACTTTTGTTTTTGGCCATGCCAAGTGGCATGTGAGATTTTAGTTCCCTGCTGCTGCTGCTGCTGCTAAGTCCCTTCAGTCGTGTCCGACTGTGTGACCCCATAGATGGCAGCCCACTAAGTTCCCTTGTCCCTAGGATTCTCCAGGCAAGAACCACTAGTGGTCAAATCCACGTTTGTCTTTTTTGAAGTATTCTTTTTCCCCTATAGTTGACCTGTAGTCTCATATGATTGGTTAGGAAAAAAATATATATATATATATGATTTTTTAATTTATTGAGACTTGTTTTGTGGTCAAATGTGGTATATCCTGGAAGATGTTCCATGTGCAATGAAAAGAATGTTTACTCTGCTGCTTTTGGGTCAAGTATTTTATATATTAATATTTATCCCATCTTCTCTAATGTATTGTTTAAAGCTACTGTTTCTTTACTAATTTTGTCTGGATTCTCTGTCCACTGATGCAAGTGGAAGTATTAAAGTTCCTTACAATTATTGTGTTACTGCCAACTTCTTCCTTTATTTTGTTAGTATTTATCTATTCAGATGCATCTATGTGGGTTACATATTTATAAATGTGATATGCTCCTGTTGGATTGATCCCTTTATCATTATGTAATGTTCTTTTTGTCTAGGCTGTCAACTACTAAAAGTAGGGAGTGAGGCAAGAGAATTGAGAGAGGATCCCTAAAATGCTCAAGCCATTCAGTCACCAAAGGCTTAAGGCCCCTCAGAAAACTAGAGAATGCACTCCAAGGCATTCCAGATTTTCAGAGCAGAATTAGGAGAGGCACCAGGGCCAGAAGAGCAATTTGCATTCACACTTATGAGAGTGTCTATTTCATCACAAATGGTAAATAGATTCAAGGGATCAGATCTGATAGAGTGCCTGAAGAACTATGGACAGAGGTTCATGACATTGTACNAAAAAAAAAAAAAAAAAAAGATCTTCATGACCCAGATAACCACAACAGTGTGATCACTCACCTAGAGCCAGACAAGCGGGCCCTAGGAAACATCACTAGTGGAAGTGATGGAATTTCAGCTATTTCAAATCCTAATAGGTGATGCTGTGAAAATGCTGCACTCAATATGCCAGCAAATTTGGAAAACTCAGCAGTGGCCACAGGACTGGAAAAGGTCAGTTTACACTCCAGTCCCAAAGAAAAGCAGTGCCAAAATGCCTAACAGTGTTCAAACAACCGCACAATTACATTCATCTCATACACTAGCAAAGCAATGCTCAAAATTCTCCCAACCAGACTTCAACAGTACATGAACTGAGAACTTCCAGATGTTCAAGTTGGATTTAGAAAAAATAGAGGAACCAGAGATCAAATTGCCAACATTTGTTGGATCATAGAAAAAGCAAGAGAGTTCCAAAAAACATCTACTTCAGCTTTATTGGCTACACCAAAGCCTTTGACTGTGTGGATCACAGTCAAAGCCTTTGTGTGTATTCTTAAAGAGCTGGAAATACCAGACCATCTGACCTGCCTCCTGAGAAATCTGTATGCAGGTCAAGAAGCAAGAATTAGAACCAGACATGGAACAAAGGACTGGTTCCAAATCGGGAAAGGAGTACATCAAGGCTGTATATTGTCACCCTGCTTATTGAACTTCTATGCAAGGTACATCATGCGAAATGCCAGGCTGTATAAAGCACAAGCTGAAATCAAGATTACCGAGAGAAATATCAATAACCTAGATATGCAGATGACACCACCTTTATGGAAGAAAGTGAAGAGGAACTGAGAGCCTCTTGATGAAAGTGAAAGAGGAGAGTGAAAATGCTGACTTAAAACTCAACAACCCAATAAACAAATATCATGGCATCCAGTCCTATCACTTCTTGGCAAACAGATGGAGAAACAATGGAAACAGTGACAAAGTTTCTCTGCTTGGGTTTCAAAATTACAGCAGATAGTGACTGAAGCCATGAATTTAAAGATGCTTGCTCCCTGGAAGAAAAGCTATGACCTACCTAGAGCACATTAAAAAGCAGAGACATTACTTTGCCAACTGAGGTCCATCTAATCAAAGCTATGGTTTTTCCAGTAGTCATGTATGGCGTGAGAGTTGGACGTATAAAGAAAGCTGAGGGCCAAAAAATGGACACTTTTAAACTGTGGTGTTGGAGAAGACTCGAGAGTCCCTTGGGCTGCAAGGATTATCAAACCAGTTAATCCTAAGGGAAATCAGTACTGAATGTTCATTGGAAGGACTGATGTTGAAGCTGAAACTCCAATACTTTGGCCACCAGATGCCACCGACTCACTGGAAAAGACCCTGATGCTGGGAAAGATGGAAGGCAAGAGAAGGGGACGACAGAGGATAAGATGGCTGGATGGCATCACCAACTCAATGGACATGAGTTTGAACCAGCTTCGGGAGTTGGAGATGGACAGGGAAGCCTGGCGTGCTACAGTCCATGAGGTCACAAAGAGTCAGATGTGACTGAGCAACTGAACTGATTTCTTCACAATCTTGCCAACAAAAAGTGCTGTCATATATTTTTTTTCATTTTTTGCCACCATTACAGCTGAGAAAGGCATGTTTGTGGGCCATTTTTTATGTTTTTTGCACGTCTTTTCCCCCGTTGTTTTAACCAGAAAGTGGAAGTGTTAGTCACTCAGTCGGGTCTGACTCCTTCCGACCCCATGGTGCCCGCCAGGCTAGGCAAGAGTACTGGAGTGGGTTGCCATGCCCATTTTTTCTGTTAAAGCCTGGAGAGCCTCTATTAAGTTTCTTTCAGCTCTCCTAACTCACCCCCTGTACTTTAAAGCTTAGAGTACCTGGAGATGCAGAAATCAGGACAGTATGGGGAGATCTTTCTTCTCTCTTATCCTGCCCATTGTTGTTCAGTCACCCAGTCGTGTCTGACTCTTTGCAGACCCATCAACTGCAGCATGCCAGGCCTCCCTTCCCCTCACCATCTCCCAAAGTTTGCCCAAGTTCAAGTCCATTGCATCAGTGATGCCATCCAGCCATCTCATCCTCTAACACCATCGTCTCCTTCTGCCCTCAATCTTTCCTAGCATCCTGCCCATAATCATTTGCATTTGAAAGCCTGAAGTGTTCAGAAGGTGCCTCTCAGATACTCTGCTCTGACCCCAGCATTCTGTACCTGAAAGCCTAATTGCCTCTGATCAACTTTCTCTCTCTCTCTCTCTCCTCCCTCCAGCCTCCAGGGGATCTTCCTCACCCAGGGATAGAACCTGGCTCTCCTGCATTGCAGGCAGATTCTTTAGAGTTTGAGTCACCAGGGAATCACTATTTTTCTATCAGACTATTGGTCTTTTGCCAGAGTTCTTTATGTATTAAAAATTGTAGTCCTGTGTCTGTTTTATATATTGAGTCTTTCAGTTTAGCAGTTGTTTCTTGGTTTTTGTTCATGGTATTTTTCACTGTGCAAACTATTTTTTATTTTTATGTAGGCAAATTTATCAATCTTTTATTGCCTCTGGATTTGAGTCAGAATTAGAAAGCATTTCCCTACTTTAAGGTTGAAGAGGAAGTCATCCATGTTTTCTTCTACTACGTGTATAGTTTTAAGTAGATAGTAATCCATTTAGTGATTATACTATGGATGGTTTGTGACATGGATGTAATTTTACCTTTCTCCAAATGGCTACTAAATTGTCCCAGTACCACTGCCTTTAAAAGTATGTCTTCTTTGTAATGCTTTGAGATGTTGCCTGGGACCATTAGCAGTTTACTGTCTTTCAGCTCCAAATTCACCTTTTGATGCCTGAACTATGATATTCAATCTGCGCCTTTTAAATATTTTCTCTTTGCCAACTGGAACCCTGTTAAACTGTGCCAGTAGAGTGCATCAGGGACTCCATGATGAAAGAGTTTGGCTTCCAGGTTCCAGTGCACTTGCTCAAAAAGATCCAACCATCAGGGCACAGTGGCCAATAGCATCACACAGCATCATCCGTAAGTGGTTGCATAGTAGAGTGACTCCAGTAAGAGTCACAGTAACTGTTCCCTGTGACCGGCCTTCATTGACACTTTAGAAGGCAGATTTAGAAGTTCCACTTAGAAGTTCCAAAGGAGTGATTTTCAGCAAGTTCTACCAGAGCAGGACCACAGCAATTTCTCTTCCATTCAGTACCCTCTTCAATAAGGAATGACCCTCACTCAGACCTAAGGATAATGGAAATTCCTCCTTAGGCACAGTAGCTGTTCCCCATCTCTTCTATTCCTATGTATTTTGAAATTCTCTCTGCCTCGTTACTCTGATCTCCTGCTGTAGTTCATAATTTTTACACTAAATGTTCTCTGTTCAAGTTGCTATGTTGGTTTCTCTCTCCTTAATGGAATCAGACTGATACATTACCTTTGCCATATACTATGTTTCCACTGTTCTGGGGTCTAATTCTGGATTTTCTATTTCCCCTTTTACCAAGAAGCTGTTCAATCAATTTTTTAATTTCCAAGCAGAAGAAGCTGTTTTTGCTTTTGGTAGTAAAACCTAGTTATATTCTGCATTGTAATCAGTGTTGTATGTAATATGTCTACTTTATGGCAACTATTGTTTTCTTTGAGACTTAATATATAACCAACTTTGTCAATGTGTTATGGGCACTCAAACTGTAGCACTCAGTTTGCACTCAAGAGCAATCTTACTGTTACTTATATCATCTATCTCCTTTTATTCTTTGTCCACCTATCTAATAATGAAAGTGGTATATTACAGTCTCCTATTATTGGTATATTTCTATCTATGTGTCCATGCATCTCCTGTGGGTTTTATTTCTGAAAGGTGGTTGATAAATATAAATATTCGTAAGTGTAACATCTTAATTGTGGGATGTGGGTTTTAGCATTAACCTTCTCTGTCACATTTAATGTTCTTGGGCTTGAAGTCTACCATATCTGATAGGTATGCTCTATCTATCATTGTCCCTGCTCTCACACTATTTCCATTTGTCTGGTATACTTTTCTCCATCCTTCTATTCTCAGCTATTCTGAATCACATTAACTATGTCTCTTGTAAATAGCATATCAGGTTCTGTTACATGAACCAAATTTCTTTTTCATTTTTGGGGAAACCCCATTCACAGTGATCACTGGTCTCAAGTTCATTATCATATTCTAAAAATTGTGTATTTTGTTATCTTAGCATGTTTCTTTATCCACAGGATGTGTATTTTCACTATTTTAAAGGTTTTTTTGGTTTTACAAATGTCTGTATTTTTCTTTCTGTGGTACGTTCTGTACTTATGCTTTTCAAATCCCCTTGAGTCTTGTTTTCTCACTTAAGTTTATAATGTATGATTTATCATGTACTGTTGATATTCTTAAATCCTAATGCACCATTTTCCCTTTTCCTTCTCCATTTTCCTATTTTTCCAGTGCTGTCAAAATATGTAATACTTTTATATTAGCATTTCATCCTTACACCCATTTTCTTTTAGTGTTAGAAGTATACTTACAAACTTTAAGATGTCCAACATCAGTTCTCCTGTTGAAGTTTTTCCAGTCATTTGGTTGGATGAAGCTCATCGTCTAGATTTCTCAAGGACTGAGGGGTAAACATTCCTCTAAGTTCTGGTAGACTAAAAACTATGTTTACATAATCTTCATATTTAAAAACCACCTTCACTGTATATAAAATCCAAAAACCTTTTTTTCATTGAATTTTTTAAATGCTGTTCCATTTTACCTTGTTTTGCATGTTGGTTTTAAAGTTTGATGCTAGTATAGCTGACCCTTGAACAATACAGGTTGTTGCTTATACACAAGTATACACAGAATTTTTTTTCAATAAACACTACAATAATACTATACAATCTGTTAATCTGCAGATGCCAAAACTGTGGATACAGAGTACTATGAGTTACCTGTGGATTTTCAACTGTGTGGAGAGTCAGTACCCTTAACATTCACATTGCTCAAAGATTAACTGTATAATTATTTTGCCTTTCTAAGTTATTTGGGTTTTTTCCATAGAGTCTTAAGGGTTTTATCATCTTTGAAATAAAATTTTACTAATATATATACTAGTAAGAAGACTCTACACATGGACATCACCAGATGGTCAACACCGAAATCATACAGATTATATTCTTCACAGCCAAAGATGGAGAAGCTCTATACAGTCAACAAAAAAAGACCAGGAGCTGACTGTGGCTCAGATCNCTGCTATCCTGTATTTTCATTCCTGCTCTGCCCCCCCTTCCATTTTCACTTCGCTACATGCGTTTTCAGAGCTACCTTAAATCTTTCTGGAATAAGTAGGAGAGAAATGAATTAAGTGCTCAGATATCTAAACATCTTAAAAAAAAAAAAGGAAAAAAAAGGGAGGACACCACCACCTGGGACCAAAATAGAAGACTTTCAGGAGCAAGAAGACATTCTTTAAAAGAAAACTAACAGTCACTAGAAGTTCTGACAAGGAAACTTAGGAGCTGGGGCTCTGGGACAGAATCTAGAGAAATCAGCACGGCCTTGAAGAGAGTCCTCCCAGGGGACAAGACCTTAAGGGTGTCTAGCTAGGGAGACACAGCAGTGAGAACACAACCAGGAAAGCACGCGCCTGCCAGCTGTCGTCAATCACAAGTGAGACCAGTTTAAAAGTGGTTTGCCGACCCGAATATTCACGGGCTACAGAGTGGGCCACACCAGGCACCCACCGTTTTACTTCATCTACTCTTTCAAGGAAAACCACCCTCAAACCCTAGAGAGTGAATAGCATGGTGATGGGGGATTTGAGGGGCAAGAAAGGCGAGGTGGTGGCAGCCGGTGCGTCCAGGTGCTTTTGGGCGCAGCTGGGGACTGGAGGGCCAGCAGATGCAGAAGATGGTCAGTGACCTTGAGGAACGTCAGTGGACAGGAGGGTCCAGGGGATGCGACAACAGAAAACAATCGTGTCCACAAAAAGGGACAAGAAGAAGCTACTGATCTGTGGCTTGGAAGTGACTTCCATCAGAATTCGAAAGCACGGTATGAGTCTGTGAGAGTGTTAGCTGCTCAGCCGTGTCTGACTCTGCGATCCCATGAACTGCAGCCCACCAGGCTCCTCTGTGCATGGGATTCTCCAGGCAAGAAAACTGGAGTGCATCACCATTTTCTTCTCCACGGGATCTTCCTGACCCAAGGATTGAACCCAGGTTCTCCTGAATTGCAGGCAGATTCTTTACCATCTGAGCCACAGGGAAGTCTCGTGAAGCACTCAGAGGAAGGCTTGTGAGCCCTCAGAAAAGATGGGGGCCACTTGGGAGGCTTCCCAAGAGTGTGCTGAATTAACCCCAAGCCCATATTTTTTTTATTACGGGAGTAACATGTGCCAAAGAATGCTCAAACTACCGCACGATTGTATTCATCTCATATGCTAGAAAGGAATGCTCAAAATTCTCCAAGCCAGGCTTCAGCAATACGTGAACCGTGAGCTCCCTGATGTTCAAGCTGGTTTTAGAAAAGGCAGAGGAACCAGAGATCAAAATGCCAACATCTGCTGGATCATGGAAAAAGCAAGAGAGTTCCAGAAAAACATCTATTTCTGCTTTATTGACTATGCCAAAGCCTTTGACTGTGTGGATCACAATAAACTGTGGAAAATTCTGAAAGAGATGGGAATACCAGACCACCTGACCTGCCTCTTGAGAAATCTGTATGCAGGTCAGGAAGCAACAGTTAGAACTGGACATGGAACAACAGACTGGTTCCAAATAGGAAAAGGAGTATGTCAAGGCTGTATATTGTCACCCTGCTTATTTAACTTCTATGCAGAGTACATCATGAGAAATGCTGGACTGGAAGAAACACAAGCTGGAATCAAGATTGCCGGGAGAAATATCAATAACCTCAGATATGCAGATGACACCACCCTTATGGCAGAAAGTGAAGAGGAGCTAAAAAGCCTCTTGATGAAAGTGAAAGAGGAGAGTGAAAAAGTTGGCTTAAAGCTCAACATTCAGAAAACGAAGATCATGGCATCCGGTCCCATCACTTCATGGGAAATAGATGGGGAAACAGTGGAAACAGTGTCAGACTTTATATTTTTGGGCTCCAAAATCACTGCAGATGGTGACTGCAGCCATGAAATTAGAAGACGCTTACTCCTTGGAAGAAAAGTTATGACCAACCTAGATAGTATATTCAAAAGCAGAGACATTACTTTGCCGACTAAGGTCCGTCTAGTCAAGGCTATGGTTTTTCCTGTGGTCATGTATGGATGTGAGAGTTGGACTGTGAAGAAGGCTGAGTGCCGAAGAATTGATGCTTTTGAACTGTGGTGTTGGAGAAGACTCTTGAGAGTCCCTTGGACTGCAAGGAGATCCAACCAGTCCATTCTGAAGGAGATCAACCCTGGGATTTCTTTGGAAGGAATGATGCTAAAGCTGAAACTCCAGTACTTTGGCCACCTCATGCGAAGAGTTGACTCATTGGAAAAGACTCTGATGCTGGGAGGGATTGGGGGCAGGAGGAGAAGGGGGCGACCGAAGATGAGATGGCTGGATGGCATCACGGACTCGATGGACATGAGTCTGAGTGAACTCCGAGAGATGGTGATGAACAGGGAGGCCTGGTGTGCTGCAATTCATGGGGTCGCAAAGAGTCGGACATGACTGAACGACTGAACTGAACTGAACATGTGCTATCATAGAAAAGTGAGACACTGCAAAGAAACAAAAGAAAAGCTGGGAAACCCAGTGAAAACCACTGTGAGTGTCTTGGTGTGTACGTTTCCAGGTCTGTGGATACATCCTTTAAAATGAGATCACACTGCACACTCTAGTTGTCACTTAGCAGTATTCATGCACTCCTTTTTATCTAAATAAAACATTTGTCTGATGCTTGATAAGTTAAGGCCACTGTATGGAGGTTTCATAATTTAACCGACTTGCCTTTGTTTTAGACATTTAGGATATCCATCACTCCCCCACCTCTTTTTTTGAGGTATTACATTTAAAAAGCAGCAGTGCTCGCCCTTGCGGATAAATCTTTTTTTTGCACATCTGTAAGCATTTTCCAGAGGAAATTCCTGGGAGAGGAAGTGTGAGGATCAAAGTTGTGCTTTGTGGCCATTCTGATGAGGGTAATAGCTGGCAGAGAAGGGAGTAAGCATCTCAGGATTTTGGCACAGAGGCTTAGAAGTTCCTCACCCCAATTCTGTGGGCAGGAGAGAGCTACCCCCGGGCTGGATGGTGGAGAATAGTCGGCACGCATCACTGATAGGATGCGTGGTACCCCAAATGGCTGGGTGGGTATGAATGTACAGCAAGACAGCACAGCTGAACAACACAGGAGGACCGTGCAGAGATGAGCTGGGCTGCTTGGAGGGGGTGGCCCCAGCTGCTGGAGGGCTCAAGTAGCATTTAGAATGATCGCCTCCGTGAGATGCCATAAAGGGTATTCCTGGACAAGGCAGACAGGGGCTAAAAACTTTTCTTCCTCCTTCCCTTCCTCCCACAACTGTTTCAGGAGCAGCTCTGTGTGCTGGGGACAGAGCTACACATGGTCCGCACCAGGTTCCCCAGCCGTGTCACTCCCTTTGCAGGCAGGAGACAGACGAACTGTCTCAGTGAAAGTACAGAGGGCAGATCATAACAGGTACGCCCTCGGGAAAATATGCAAAAGTAAATATCACTTTAATAACCATATGTACAAATGAAATGTGGGCTGCTTTTCAAATTTCTAATTACCTTGCTTGGAAATCTACTTAGGAAGGGACTGCAAATGAAGGGAGCGGTAATCAAGTGTTTTCAGGAATGAACCAGAGCAGACCAGGAGTTTGTACCAAAGGCTCAGGGCCTGAGGTCTGCAGCGGATGTGTGCAGGGCTGGTTTGGAAGAACAGTGTGGTGGCTCAGTCCATTACCAGCAGAGCACCAGCCATTATGGCAGCAGGCACTGGGCCCGGGCTGGGCCTGGGGCACCCGCTGCCGTGACTGTTTCTGGAATAAACCTTTGAAACCTTAACTTTGCAACACCAAACTGAGACGTGCCATTTGGTGCCAAGCACTGTTGGAACGGGGGTGACGGCGGGGAGGGTGTCTCTGCTTCCCTCTAGCCAGATCAGCTTGCAAGCAGGCTGTTGGTAGGCGGGCAGGCGGGCAGGCTTCCCAGCTGCACCATGGTTGCCCAGTGCTGAGCTTGCAGGCCTTACGGGGCCAGCGGGCCCTGCAGGGCACGCCTGGCAGCCTCACAGTGAAGCAGTCCTGGACCCTGGCAGAGCAATTTAGGGCCTGCAGCCGCTGAGGAGGCCTGAGCTGCCTGCTATCATGGGCTGCGGCCTCAGCTACCTCTGTTTGGAAGATAAAATCCAATTGACTGCCACTTACATAAATGTAACAGGAAGTTCCTGAATGGCTTCCCCGGTGTCTTGAGGCTGTTACCTCGGTACTGCTAAACTAACAGCTGAAATGAACCCAGACAACACCTCATCAAAGCTGCGGGGCGAGGAAGCAGTGGTCCAGGAGCAGACAGGAACATTCCTGCCAAACCAGAGGAGATTTCACTCCGTGCGCCCTTCTCTGCAGAAATGTCAACAGCTGGGAAAGCCATCAGAGAACCCAGGTGAGGTGGGGGCAGCTGGACCCTGTGGCTGGAAAAAGATTTGCAAGCTGGAGGCGGGGAAAAGACTTCTGCTTTGGTTGAGCCGCCTGTATGTGCATTTGGAGCGGGATTTCATCCCGCCGGATTTCACAGGCCTGTTTTGCACCACTCTGCCACTAAGTATCTAGGGAAATATTCAGCTTTTCTACAAAATAGGTCATCTTTCCACACTTGTTATGCTCCTTGTCGACTCTGGTGAAATAACCAGAGCACAGAAGAAATTCTCCCTGGAGACGCTGCTCTCAGACAACATGCGCCCGCTCCCCTTGGGGACTCGGCTCCTGGCGTGGGGCTAGGACGAGGGCTGTGGGGACCTCCCTGTCGCTTCCCTTTCCCGGCAGGAGTGCCACCCAGAAATGGAACAACTGGCCTTTGCTTATCCTTCCAAACCTATTAGGGAGCGATCATAACAAAGAAAAACGAATACTGACATGAATTATACCATTGTTCTATTTCATCTATTTAGTACCCTGAAGTTGCAATTTTTAGAAAAAAAAGATTACCTTTCAAATAACCGGTTCATTATGGTACATGAATGAATGCCATGTTCCCGTGTTCAAAACGTCACTCACCATTAGGGGTGTGCGCTGGTAAGTGGCACCGATGTGCCATTTCCCCCTGATACACCAAGGCCTCTGACTGGAGGCCCCTGTATAATCGGAGTCAAGTTCGTGGGTCTCCTCAACTCTTAGCTACTCCCCTGCACTGCCCGCCACCTAATGAATCTCAATTCCTTAATAAGGCTTTGTAAGTTTTTCCCTCTCTGGGTGAGGGTGAAAAAGAAAACTGGGACTGCTGAAGTTCCTGCCAAGGTAACACTATCCATTTCAAGGCCAAGTTCAGAAATCACACACTCAGATGACAGGGTTGGGGGGTGCGGGAGAGAGGCCCCCCGTGTACCCTCTGGCCGCAAACCCGGTCTTGAGAACGAGAGGCGAGGACAGATGCGGGCAGGAGGGCAGGCGGCACCGGGCCTCGGGTCTGCGTGGTCCCCGGTCCCTGTGGGGAACCTGGCGTGGACCTGGCAGGTGAACAATGTGCTCACTATTCTCCGGAAACCTCCCTTCAAGCTTGCGGAATCCACACACTGTTTTTCATCATTAGTTTCAAAACATGCTGAGGATCTGGCCCTTCACTAAGTGCTGCGGTGACACGGAGGAAAGGGGAGGCCTGGACCCTGCAGGGAACAGGGCCCTCACAGGGGAAGCAAGCAACGGGACGCACAGGTGCCGTTAGAAGCGAGGAGATGCGCAGAGAGAGGTGGTGCCCGGGACACAGGCATGCCCGCTGGGCCCGGCGGTGGCCCACCTACCTGAGATGGCATAGAGATTGGAGTGCTGGTATTCATAGTCAGCCCGAGTGCTGTTCCTGCCTCGGAAGGTAGCGGGGAGTGTGAGAGAGATGTGCCTGAGGAAGACAGAGGAGAAAAAAGGAGGTTACAGGGAGCACGGGGCAGTCCCCGAGGCTCAGAAAGCACAGGCGCCACCACTAGCCTGCAGCGCAGCAGGCCTCCATCCACCCAGGCAGCTCGAGTTCCCCAAGGGACTGAGAAGTTTCTGGACATCAGCGGCTACCTTTTCCATACAGGGAAGGACATCCAAGAGGAAGAAAGGGTTTCCCAAGCCTTACATGATGTCCCAGGTGCCTGGAGGTCACGGGTGACTTAACCCTGACCCCTGCTCACTGGGCAAAGCGCACCAAGGGGACCAGGATGCTCAGTTCCGAGCACAAGCCCGTCGTCTCGGTCCCATTACCCACCCAGTGGCTTCCACGCCTGTCCCAGGAAGCACTTGGTGAAGGAAGATGTTAGGGGCTATTACCAGGTGAGCCCAGGAAACGAGGCCCACTGAGAATCAGAATGGCACGTTCCTCTGAAATGCTGTGAGCGGCGCACGTCCCCGTCAGGCAGCAGCACACAGCAGATGCTCAGAAAGCACCTTCGATCTACCCAGTGCCTCTTTTATGGCGCAGGTGTTGGCCATTAAGGCTCACAATGCCCAGAGCTTAGGTGCATCCTCGTTCAAAGCACATAATCCATTTGGTGTGGTATCAGCTACCTTTTAGTGAATGCCAAGAAAAGACGATGATAATAGGAAAGACATTTAAAACCCAACAGGTCTGGGGGGCATGGTCACCCCTTCGTGGTACGACTAGGGCTGGTTTGAAGTTGCTCAGTGGCCCGAGCTCCAGTCACACAGTCATTCCCAAAACAGGAGAGGCTGGGACGGAGGGTACCGATCACGTAAAGGAAGCTGACGTTCTGCACGCTGCCCTTTTCATACAGCAAACGCGTAGTCTTCTAGAACGGCTCTGGGAGGGAGGCGGGGCCTGTTCCCATGGGGCCAGGAGGAGCAGAGGCCCTCCCAGGGCCGAGATGAGAGCCGAGGGCTCTAAGTGAGGTGGCTGAGCTGTGGGGTGAGCCCTGAAGGTGAACACCAGTGCTGTAGGGCCAGCCGCTCGAGCAGGCGGCTAGGCCTTGCTGGGCGCAGGGGGACCAGTGACACATCACGTGAGGGGAGTATCCACAGGACGCTGGGATGCATGTGCCAAGAACCTGCACTGCTGGCTCCTTCCTGATGAAAGGGGGACGCCGAGGCGAGCTCTTCCCACAAGGAGCTACAGGGGACAGAGGGGCTAGAACAAACTAGGGTGCACCAGGAGATGTGCTCCAAGGAGGATAAAATCCACACACTCAGCATGGAAGCGGGGTGCAGGGCTTCTGGAGACAGCCCCTCCGAGTTGGATGTGGGTTATAGGAGGGGACAGGACCGGCCTACGGGCAGTCAGGGAGCCACTCTGCTGCAGGGCTAGAGTGGGAAAAAAAAGCCACAGCCAGACCGGAAAGGACGCCAGAGGCCACACTATGGGCTTTGGGATCTATCCGCTCAGGTGCAGGTTCTCGAACTCTGTTCTGCTCGTCAGAGCGCAGAGGCAGTGCTCAAGGCACCGGGGAGCTTGCTAACAACACAGACTCAGCTCCCCAACCTGGGGAGTCTGTTCAGCGGCCTGCGGGGGGTGCACCCCAGAAATCCCCGGAACCAGGCCAGCAGTGACTCTGAGGATGGGCTGGTTTGGGAACCCTGGGAGGGGGAGGAGAGCTGCAGAGGGTGGAAGCAGGTGATCGATGCCTCCGACAGCAGCACTCAGTCAGCAGAGCTGAGCAAACAGAAGAATAAATTACTGACTGTGGTTGTGGTTGAGCAGAGCTAAAACAATGGCAGGCGGCCCTGTGGAGAGGGTCGGCCAGCCCTGAGCAGGGCCCCGGGGTCAGCAGATCCCCGGGTTTTCTTCTGGCTCTGCATACTGGCCCTGCAAGGCAGGAACCTGGCCTGGCATAGAGTGAAAACGTGGGGACCTGGGTTGAATATCTTTAAGCATTTCAAGATGGCGACAGCAGAGCCTTGAACCCAGTGCGGGGCCCTCCAGAATGGGGGCCTGGGCGATGCGCTGGCCGCACACTTGTGCAGCTGGCGTGCCCCTGTGCCGGCGCTGCACCACTGCACCCCACGGGCTTTTCCAGGAGCCGGGGAAGAACTGAGCTTCAGCACTGCCATGCCCTGAGACCGCTGAGCCCTGAAGGCCCTGAGAAGGTATGCCACCCCTAACTAAGGACACACCACACCGCTGGCATGGTGTGGCGGTGCTCCAGGGGCCTCACAGAGGAGGCAGGGTATTGGCGGAACCTCAGACAACAAGCCAACCTGGGCGACAGCACAGGGGGCCTTCTCCTTGGCTGAGAAGACAGAGCCAGACCAGCTACATGGCCATCAGAGATGGACGAGAGAGCCCTGGTCCAGTCAACCCAGACCTGGGGATGGGGGGACTCAGGATGGCAGGACGGGCAGGGTCTTGCNGATGAACATGAGTCTGAGTGAACTCTGGGAGATGGTGATGGACAGGGAGGCCTGGCGTGCTGGGATTCATAGGGTCACAAAGAGTCGGACATGACTGAGTGACTGAATTGAACTGAAGATATATACTAGTAATTATATATATTGTATGAATTAATTTTTCCAGTTTCTTGATATAATTCCAGTGTGGATTCAGGGTCTCTCTGGAAGGTTTTCTTGAATTATATTTTCAGATATTAGCTCTTTTCAGTTGTTCAGGTTCTCTTCTTCAGAGATTCCAAGAAGAGAAATATTATTCCTTCCTTGACTGTCTTCCATTTCCACTATTTTTTGTGACATTTTTTTACTTCTCTGTAAATTTTAATTCTCATAGTTAACGTAATAGTTAATGTAACATAATGTAACATTACACAGTTGATGTAATTTTAATTCTCATAGTTATTCTTTTTTTTTTTTTTTGATGCTGTTGTTAAATTTTCATGTGAGTCTATTATCCCTTTGGCACCCTGCAATATATTCTTCATTTCTGGTATAATTTTGACACTTTCTTCTATTTTATGAACTTCATTAATTCTTTGACTTCCCCATTTGTTGCCCATTTCTATGTTCAGTTTTTTAATTTCTGATTAAAGAGATTTTTCATATTGTCAAATTCTTGTTAATTTAATTCTGTTTGGAGTATCAATTTACAGTTGTCCTAACTTCATGGTGTGAATTAAGGCAGGAGGGGGGTGTTTCTGTTAATTTGTGCACGAAGTTGTTTCCTAATTCAAAAACATTTTTATTTTGTTCTGTTGATCCATTTTACAGTACTTCTAGTCCATAGTTACCCTATCTTATCAGTACCAGTCAGGTACTTTAGTGGGGTGGTTGGTTGGTCTGTTCCCTTAAGGCAGAGGAGCAGAAGTAGTTTTATGAATCCTCCAACTTGCGATTCAACTGCCTTGTGAGATTCATTCTTTTCTCTTATTTTTTTCGTCTTCACTATCCAAATGCCAAAGAAAACTACTTTTTACCCTTTTGCCTTTTTCTCTCCCAGAAGCTATGCATTTAGAAGCTTATGCCTGCAAATAATGCCTGCTCTTTGAAATCAGTCTTAATCTTTTAAATAGAGTCTATCTCTTTTATAACTTTTTATTTATTTTTATCAGTTCTACTTATTTATTTATTTTTGATATGCTAGGTCTTTGCTGCTGCACAGGCTTTCTCTAGTAGCACCAAGCAGAGGCTACTCTCTAGTTGCAGTTCATGGGTCTCACTGTGGTGTCTTCTCTTCCTGTGGAGCATGGGCTCTAGGGTGTGCAGGCCTCAGTAGTTCCACCTTGTGGCCTCTAGAATGTGGGCTCAGTAGTGGTGTTTCATGGGCTTAGTTGCTCCAAGACATGTGGAATCCAGACCAGGGATTGGACTTGTGTTCCCTGCATTGGCAGGTGGATTTAAATCACATACTTGTTCCTTTATATAACCATCTCTCTAAGTTCCATGCCTAACCAACTGGACAACACCTATCTCTTTAAATCTTCCACCTGGTCCTTTATTTGGAAAGTGTCCCTTAAAGATATGCATAATTTGAAATACCTTTCGGATATGTCAAGTTACTTTAACATTTTCAACTTTAGGGTAGATTTCACCTTGCTGGTTCCCCCTCAAGCCCTGTGCATCTCTCCTCTGCTTTTCCTATGGTTCTGAATCATCCAGCCCCATAATGGAATAGTCTGAGGGGGGAGTGTGTGAAACTATGGTACCATTGTTTGTTAACGTTTTATCACCCCCAGCTATTTGATAGTGTTAGCATTCTTCATCTTCATATAAGCTGAAAGTATGTTTTTACATAGAATTGCCATAAATATAGGTTGAGAGGCAATTTTAGAGGTTGTTTATCACACTACCATCATTTTCTAACTATCATGTATTCCAGTATGCTTTGTTCAATAAATAGGTAAACTGATTCTAAATTCATATGGAAATGAAAAAGATCAAGAACAGACAGATTATACTTAAAGGAGAGATGAGAACTTACACTAACTGGTATCTGTACTTACACTAATTGATAAAGCTCCATTAATTAGGAAACTGTGATACTGGCATGAAGACAGACAGAACAAAGACACAGAAAAGAATCTAAATATTAGATGAACAAAATATGGTCAATAGATCTTCAACAAAATGCTAAGTCAACCCAATAGTGAAACAAAATCTTAACAAATGTTACTGAAAAAACTAAGTAAGTGTATAAAAAATTAAATAAAACTCAGCCTCTTTGCCACTCTACACACAAAAATTAATTTGGTCACATACCTAAATATAACCATAAAGCTTCTGGAAGCAAACATTAGAGCACTTTCACAAATGAGGTAGGCAACAATTCTTGGACAGGACATAACAGCAAAATTCATTTAAAAAAAAACTGATAAAACTGATCGTCAAAATTAAACATTTCTAATATCAAAAAATAACATTAGTAAAATAAATTGGAAAACCATAGATGGAAAAGTATTCATAGTATGTGCATCTGTCAAAAGATTTGCATCCAGAACATATAAACAATTTCTGTAAATCAATAGGAAAAGTTCAGCAATCCAGTTTTTTAAAGAAACAGGCAAAAGACTCAAACAGATACTTCATAAAAGAAGATAAACACATATCTATGAAACAGACTCAGAGATAGAGAATAGACTTTCAGGTGCCAAGGGGGAGGTGGATAGGAGAGGGAAGGACTGAGACTTTGGGATTAGCAAATGCAAACTAGTATACACAGGATGGATAAACAACAAGGTCCTGTTGTATAGGACAGGGAACTATATTCAATATTCTGCAATAAATCAAAATGGAAAAGAATATGTGAAAGAATATATACATATATGTTTAACTGAATCACTTTGGTATAGCAGAAATCAACATATTATGAATCAATTATACTTCAATAAAATTTTTTAAAAGAATATATGCAAATGACCAATAAGCAGATGAAAGGGTACTTTAGTCACAAGCAAATGCAGATTAATACCGCAATGTAATACCATCTCACACAAGCATGAATGGCTAAAATTGAAAGGACTTAAAACGCTCATGAGAACTAGAGAAATCAGATCTCTCAGATTGTTGGTTGGAGTATAAATGTCACAACCACTTCAGAAATAAAGGTAAACATAAATCTACCATATGGCCAACTAATCCCACGTTTTGACATTTTATCCACAAGAAATGAAATACATGCCCCCCAAAATACATTTGTACAAGAAAAGTCTTCTTCATAACTGGAAATCAGAAACAACCCAAAATGTCTATCAATAGGAAAAAGACTTAAAAATTATGCTATATTCAAACATGTAAAAATACTACTCAATAATAAAAAATAATAAACCACTGCTACAGGTGACAACATTAATGAGTCTCAAAAACATTGTTAAGCTTCTAAGAAGTCAGACAAAATTATTCCATTTTTATGATGTTCAACTACAGGAAAAATTAATTCAGGATGACAGATGTCAAAGATGACCTGGGGCCACAGGCCAGTGGAAGGGACAGAGCGTAAGAAAGCTTTCTTGAGTGATGGAAATGTTTTATCATTTAGGATGGTGGTAGTGTAACAACTATTAAGTGTTAAGTGTACACTGTTTATACCTTTAAGTGTAAACAACTATTAAAATCTACCACACTAAACACTTAAAAGCTGCATACCCTAATGTATGTCAATCATGTTAAAATTTAAAAAGAAAAAGACAATTACTTTAAATTTTATTGCAGTATAGTTGAGATTTGCTCTGTTTTAGATTCTTTTCCCATCTAGGTCATTTCAGAGTAGTGAGTAGAGTTCCCCAGGCTATACACACAGTAATTCCTGATTATCTATTTATATTATAGACCTATATTCTCTCTCTTATATATCGTAGTATGTATGTGTCCATCTCGGTCTCTCAATTTACCTTGCCCCACCCCATTTCCTCCCTGGTAACCATAAGTTGTTTTCTATATCTGTGACTCCAATTCTGTTTTGCAAATAAGTTCATTTGTACCATTTTTTAGATTCCACATATAAGCGATATCATTTGATATAAGTCCAGTAGCTTTATTCAACAAACATTTCTTGACTCCCTATTCTGTGACACTGTGCTAGTCCTTGGAATTCAAAGATGAAAGGAACACAGTCATTGACCTCAAATACGTTCAGTTCCAGTGATGTTTAGTTGACCTGAAAAAACAGACATATAAATAATTATAACCCAATGACCTAGAGCTAGAATGTTACAGGAGCTCAGAGGAAGGACGAACCATCAGAAAAGAAGTCCAGTAACAGGTGACAGCTTAAAATGATAGGCAAGAATGGACTCAAATGAAGAAAAGATTATGAGAAATGGTACAATGGAAGGACACAATATACCACATACACAGAAGATTTACGAGCAAGTTTATGTTAGAGCACACACTATAGTGCTCTAACACTAGCAGAAAGATAGCAGCAAGAATGAAGGCCAGAGAAAGAACAAGAAGCCATACAAATATGTGTAAGGAAGACAGTGTTCATTTCGTAGGTAACAAAAGATCTAAAGACTAGATGACTATTTTAGACAACTCATTCTAATAGCCATGAAAAAGATGAATTTAAGACGACACAAGAAAACCAGTGAGGAGGGTACCAATATGCTCACAACAATGAAAGCCTGAAGTGGAAAAGTATTTACCAAGTACGACTGGCAGGACCAACACCTAATTTAAATACAAGAAAATGGTATAAGTCAAAAACTGACTCTAACATGACTGATGAATATGCTACCAACTAAGACCAAGTATAAAGAGAAGTGGGAAAGAGAAGCACTGTCTGAGGAATGGGGAATGTGAGGTGACTCTGTGATACCTATGTTCAAATTATGTAGCAAGTGTTTCATATACAGTTCAGTTCAGTCGCTTAGTCATGTCCAACTCTGCAAACCCATGGACTGCAGCATGTCAGGCCTCCCTGTCCATGACCAAATCCCGAAGCTTCCCAAAACTCACCTCCAACCAGTCAATGATGCCATCCAACCATCTCATCCTCTGTCGTCCCCTTCTCCTCCTGCCCTCAACCTTTCCTAGAATGAGGGTCTTTTCTAATGAGTCAGTTCTTTTCTAACGAGTCAGTTTCCAAAGTATTGGAGTCTCAGCTTCAGCATCAGTCCTTCTAATGAATACTTAGGATCGATTTCCTTTAGGATGGACTGGTTGGATCTCCTTGTAGTCCAAGGGACTCTCAAGAGTCTTCTCCAAC
>SJYV01010198.1:0-12065 GCA_006410875.1 Neotragus pygmaeus | reverse complement strand
CATGAGGTGGCCAAAGTACTGGAGTTTCAGCTTTAGCATCGTTCCTTTCAAAGAAATCCTGGGGCTGATCTCCTTCAGAATGGACTGGTTGGATCTCCTTGCAGTCCAAGGGACTCATACCCATTAGGATACTAATATGAAAAAAAAAACAGAAAAGAACAAGTATCCATGAGGAAGTAGACAGATTGGAACCCTTGTGAACTACTGATGGAAATATGAAATGGTGCAGCAGCTATGGAAAACAGTATGGCAGTTTCTCAACAAATTAAAAATAGAATTGCCATGTGATCCAGCAATTTCACTTTTGGATATAAACTGAAAGGAAGTGAAAGTAGGGACTCGACGAAACATCTGTACACCCATGTTCCCAGGAGCGTTATTCGTTATTCAAAAAGTGGAAGCAACGCAATAATCCACTGACAGATGAGTGAATAAGTATAGTCTATACATGTGGGAATAATAATAATTCAGCCTTAAAAAGGAAGGGAATTCTGACATGTGACAATACGGATGAACCTTGAGGACATTATGCTAAGTGAAAAACGAGAGTCACAAAAGGACAAATACTATATGGTTCCACTTATATGAGGTACCTAAATTAATCAGATTCATAGAGACAGAAAGCAGAATGGTGGTTGTCAGGATGTAGGGTTGGGGAAAACAAGGAGTTGGTGTTTCATGAGCATAGAGTTTCAGTTTTGCAAGATGAATAACTTCTGGAGATGAATGGTGATGTGTGCACAGCTTTGTGATTGCACTTACCCCTACTGAACTGTACACTGAAAAAGGTTTAAAATGGTAAACTTCACGTTCTGTAAATTTTACTATAATTGAAACAAAGCCAAAACAAAAAGGTGTGCCCTATTAACAGTAGGGCAGATGATCACGTTACCATACAAAGGACAGACAATTGCCTGAGTACAAATAGTACCTACCACCTGTATTCTGAAAATTCTGGTAACAGAAACCAGCACTTTATAATTACATGTAAATATAATCAGAGTTCCTTTATGCCTAAACTAGACATGGTTTAAAGAAATAAAATGTATTGCTACCAGATGAAGCCAAATGGAAAAAACATACGCTGCTGTCAACGTAGTCCCCCACTTTTTAGCCAACTTTTTTGAGGAAATTAGAAAACTGCTTCTTCCCTTTCTGTCCGGTCTCCCACGGTAGAGAGCAACTAGGAAGGTGCAAGTTACCACCTCGGAATTTGAGCGCAGGCTGACTTCTCCAGGCTGCAGGCAGCATCTCCCTGCGTGCCTTCAGGACAAATTGACTGTTGATAAATTTGCAGATGCTGAAAATGTTGAAGGTGACTTGGGGATGGACAATGGAGAAGTACTCATCTAATCGAATCTTCTGCGTTTGGAGACCCGGGACGTACTTCTGAATGCTCACTCCAGCTTGTTTCACCTGCAGCTATCCACAGGGGACACACGTGAGACTGCATAAGAGACAGCAACCTGAACAGTAAACGTTCCCCTAGAAATAGCACACCCCACTATGCTTTGTGACTCGCTATGGGTGAAGGGAATGAAATAAATACCACGGTAGTGATGAAACATTTAAAAGGCAAACCTGCAGTTGACCTCTGAAAGAGAAAGGAACGGCATGGGAGGGCCGGAGAGCACATTCATTTCTTGACTCACAGGAAAAAGGTTAAAGCTGTCCATGGGGATAACAGTTATTTCCTAGCTGTAGCCCTCTCTTCTGACTTGGTCTCTCTTTGGAATTAACTAATAAAGGAAGGAGAAAATTCTGTAACTTGGACCTGACACCCAGATCTGGATGAAGAAAGGAATTCATGATGGAGGTGGGGTCACCTTTCACTGCCATCTCCAGGGAACACACAGAAGGAAAAAACAAAATAAGTGTCCTTTACATAAAAAGTCCGGGAACACTCAAATTAACTTCACTCTGTCAGGCCATAGAAATCAACCTAACCATATGGAATAAGGGTCATTAAATTGTCTATGTCTATGCCCAAAACCTAAAAAGAAAGGGAGTGTTTAAGTAGATCAGAATTTTAAATATTAATAGTAGCAATAATTGTAATAATTAATACTAATATCCTCATGGCATTGGGGGAAAGTCACAGTACATAGCTTTATAATGTATAGTTATTTCACCCAGGGGTGTTTGATTTTCTCAGATCATAAATTCTCTGCAGCCAGAGATGACCCTCATGTGATGTTTCCTCAAACATCACAGAATCTGTATCCAGCATCTACTGGTAAGGGATCATGTGACACATATATGCATTCACATAAATATCAGAGGAAGTCAGAATGACTGAAGGCATTTTTAACTGGCAGTTTGGGGACCAAATTTATTTTGCCCTTAAATGAGTTTATAATTCAATTTTATCAATCACTTTTATCCAAGGAAACTGACCACACTTAAATGATCACTGTCCACAACCCCTCCCACAGAACAGTGGGTACAGGCCTCTCCCTCCTTCTTCAAGATGCAGAAAGACAAGCCTGGCGGAACGGAGCCATCCATGGTGGCTGTAAGATGGAGCGTGGTCACATTTAGAATTCCACCCTGCCACTGCTGCTGTGGGCTTTTGTCTCTTGCTGGAGTGACTTCAGTGTCCCTTCTCTTTTCTCTAATGGCAAATTTGCTCATGCACCCACTGGTTCAAACCCCCTGGAACTGCTTCCTTCCGCATCCATCAAGAAGATGCTGCATTCTGGAAGATGCCACAATGAAAAAGAAGGTAACAGTCCTGCCAGGCTAAATCCTAGCCTCCCAAACGCTGGGTACTCCTCGGGGACTTGAAAGTCTCCACCAGCTGTCGAAGACTATGAAACTTACACCCTTCCCCAGCCTATCCCCCATTCAAGAAGAGACAAGTCCCCCTTACTGATTCATCAAATATCACGTGAAAGGGAAAAGCAGTGCAGAAGGTCTTCGCCTCTATCCAGAGCCGCTCGGGATAAATCGGCTTAAAGGTGTCCCTGAGATGCCCTGGATGGAGAAAAAGAATCCCATTCATTCACAGACAACACTCGGGCCACCAACCCCAGAGACTATCTCAAATGTTTTCCCGGCAAAGCGCAGTCTTGCCCCTCAGCATCTCAAGCTCCCTCAGCATCTCCAGATGGCCACGGCAATTCTGCTTCCAAATTAAAACAAACAGAAAACTTGCTACCAGGTTGAGAAGCGCCCCCCTGGCCCCTGCCAAGTTTCTGCCCGCCGCTCAAGTGTTCCTGGGCCAATTGAGAGTGTCTCACCGTGAAAACAGGGCCAGCATTGAAACGCTGACAGCCAGACAATGAGCTCGCCGAGCACAGCGCGCGCCCGGCCGGCATCAGGGACATTTGCCATGGAGCTCTGCAGACTGACAGTTTTGGGTGGCACATGAAAATTTCATCCAACAGCCCTATTTGGCAGGGCGTGGAGATTCGAAACGGAGCCTTTTTGATATGAAAATCTCCTAGACAAAGGATGTCAATTGCATGTTTGATTCGCTTGCAGAGGCTTGAAGGACTCAAAATGCAGTCCTTTGAGCGCAGTTGATCTTCTCCCAGACACATGTCATCATGACCCATGGTTTATGACCAGGGGTCTCCAGCCCCCTGTTCTGACTCAGGTCTTAGGTGCTGATCATGAGACCGGACATCAGCGGGGGTGTGCCTTCGAGAGCCTGATACCTTCGCTTCACAGGGGGAAGATGGATCACTTAGGCTCCCCAGGGACACGGCCAGAACTCTGTGATCCTGGCTCCCAACAGAGTGTCCTTCACACTCCTGGACATCATGGTTTTTATCTACAGACTTCCGGGCCAGAAATGCCTTGCAGTCCCGAAGGCCTGAGGAGCTGCTACAAACTCCTGTTATTGATAATATGTCAGCATTCATCTGCCTCCTCTTCAACACAGGCACCAACGGGAGCTCAGTCCTGTCTCCCCTCCAGCAGCTTTCCCCGATTGCAGGGGAGACTGTGCCTCCGTGTCACCCCCAGCACAAGTGAAAGGGGCAGAGGAAGGCAAGTTAGAGGTAGTGTTTTGAAGCTATAAACCACGCCCGCCAAATCCAAGCTCTGTGGAAATCAGTGACCATCCTCAGGATTCATGCCAGGTGGGTCTTCCACTGGCTTGTGCCCTATCCCAAAGGGGTTAACCTTCCGTATCTGTTTCCCATTGCTTCTCAGGAAATGATTTTTTTTTTTAAAGTATAGTTGATTTAAAATGTTGTGTTAGTTTCTGCTGTCACAAGGTGGGGTGAAAGTTNTCATGTCCCACTCTTTGCGACCCCACGGACTGTAGCCCACCAAGCTCTTCTGTCCAAGGAATTCTCCAGGCAAGAATACTGGAGTGGGTTGCCTTTTCCTTCTCTAGGGGATCTTCCAGACCCAGGGATTAAACAGGTCTCCTGCCTTGCAAGCCGATTCTTTCCCATCTGAGCCACCCTGCTGTATACCATAGTGAATCCATTATACACATACATATATCCCCTCTCTTTTAGATTATTTCCTGTGAAATTATTTCAATTAATTTAATAAACCAGATGAATCTAGCATTGAAAAAGAAATCAGTGGCATCCTGATGATAGAGGACTTGGCCCATTTGTGTGCAGGAAACAATTACCCTGGTCTCAGAGCTGAGGTCAGAAGAGCCTACTCACCTTTTCCAAACATGACTATGTTCCTCACAACTTCCCAGCGGGACTTTTTCATGGCATGAATAAAGACACTCAAATATTTCTCTTTCATCCTAAGGAAAGCTGCCTCCGGGGTCTGCAGATAGCAGGGAGAGAAGCATACACCGCTAGTCATGTGACTGGTCATGTGACAGGAGATGCACAAGCCCCTTTGGCTAGGATGGGGCCAGAGGAACAACAGGGCCATGCAAGATCAACTTTAGCAAGATTTCATAAGCCCCAAGACTGCTATCCAATTAATCCTCATGCTGTTTCTCTACCAAAGGCAGCATTATATAAGGCAGCAGATTATAAAATCTCAAGGGGGGTGGTGTTAGTGACAGGAAAATCACCTGGTGACTTCTTTTCCTGTGGGTGAAGATTCTGCAGTGAGCAAAGCAAGCTTTGAACACTCTGAGATGCAAACATTGTGTCCTCCAGGAATCACAGACTTCTCTGGATAGGCCTATGGGCTCTGTGGACACAGAGAGCCATGCACCTGATAGATATGGTATTTAGGTAAACTGATAACAGTCGCTCCACAAGCTGCAATCACGGCAGCCATTTGCAGGCTTCTGAGTTCACTCCAGCCCCCAGCCTGGCCCCAGCTGCAGAAATGGACACTTGGGACTTAAAAGGTCAATTTGCATCATGGGAATTGCAAAATAAGCCACAAGCTCCAAATTTCAAGGCCTTTACGTTGATAGTTTTTTAACAAGCAAAAATGTGCCAGGCTAAGGTCCATTCCCAAAGAGCCTCCCAATCTTTATTCAAATGAGCTTAGCCCCGTGGCTCTCAACCAACAGCAACTTTGTTTCCCACTCATACTCCGAGGACACTTGGCAGTGCCCAGAGACGTTTCTGATTGCCACAACCCGGGTGGTGGGGGGAGAGCTGGGTGCCACTATCATCTAGTGAGTAGACCAAGGATGCTGCTAAACTCCCACAGGACTGCCCATCACAACGAAGAATTATCTGGTCCAGAATGTCAGCAGGGCTGAGAGTGAAACACCCCGCCCTAACTCCACTTTTGGAAGGTCCAGTTGATTCTGTTCTTTGCATCGATTGTTCTGAGACTGGTCGCTCCCCAGAGAAACTGTGCTTTCTGAAAACACACCACACCCGGTACCTCTCGGCCTCTCTGGCTGTCCTGACTGGCTTGTGATCCCTTTGGCTTTGGCCTGCTCATCTGTCCGTGTGACTTTTGCGCAACCAGAAACACTACGTGCTCCTTCTTCCCCGTCCTCTCCTCCTCCTGATTCACATCAAGGATGTCCATGGTCACATCAGTGTCGAAGAAGTCCTTAGCCACAGCTTCAATGATCCCTGCAGCAGAAGGGCAGGTGAGGGATGGCGGAAGGCAAAATTGTAAAGCAAATCAAGTTATACAACGCTTGATAAATATCCCCAAGTGCACCAAGCCTACGCCCTGTGTCAGAGCAGGCAGCACATGACAGATTAATAAACTAAAAATAATAACTTAAAGGTGGCGATTTCTATAACTAGGCACTAAATATATTCCCGCCACTCTTAATTTCTAGTTTGGCATCTATTCATTGGTTTGTTTTTTCCAGGAAGGCATGCAACTCATTAAACAAACTCTAGAGAAAATGTAAGAAAAAGTCAACTATATAAGTATTAATGATCATATTTTTAAAGTGTTCCTCTAAAAAATCTATCCCAGGGTTTTAATATAAAACATCAGAAAAGCATGCATGAAGATGTTCATTTCAGCACTGTTTGCAATAGCAAAAGAGTAGAATCCACTGAAAATTCAAAAATAGGTGACTAGTTAATTACGATATAGAATATGAGTCAGCCATTGAAGATGCGGCTTTAAAGACTCTGTGAGGAGCTTCCCTGGAGGTCCCAGTGGTTAAGACTTCCTCTTCCAATGCAGGGGATGTGGGACTGATCACTAGTCTGGGAGCTAAGATGACTCTTGGCCAAAAAACCAACACATGAAACAGAAGCAATATTGTAACAAATTCAATAAAGACTTTAAAAATGATCCACAGAAAAAAAAAAAAAAAAAATCTTGAAAAACAATAAAGACTGTGAAAATCTGAAAGGATGCTTTTTCTATAATACTGAATACAACAAAAGGATACAAAATAACATGCAGAGTTATCACAATTACGTGAAAACTCACATGATGAAAATGCTGAAATGAAAATCATTCCTTTGTTTGGTACTTGGAAACTTATTTCAAGGCTCAACTTTGGGAGTTATGGTCACGATAGCAAAAAGTCAGGCTATGAAAGAGATGGGACTTGAACTTCCTGCCCACAGCCAATTCTTACTCATTCTGGGGAATCTATGGGGAAAGACATCGTAGACCTCACAGCTCTGGGTCTGGTTAAGCCATCCCCATACCTGGTACAATGTGGCACAGACCGCTTCTATCAGAGTAGTAATGGAGAAGCATCTTCCCCTCTGCCCCTCTCTCCACACGAAAGGATGGTGCGTTCATCTCCTGTTTAAAAGACACAGCACATTTTGCCCGGTGGATACAGGTTGTCTAAAGTATGCTCTTGAGACTTTGTGAAGCAACGGTACTTACTTATCATGTCACATAGAACTGTATCCCCAACCTCCTTCCAATCACATCCAGTGGAGAGTGGCCTAGGTCCCTACAGGTCCTTAGAACAGCCAGGGAGGAACTTTCTACACCTCTAGGATAGGCTGGGGTCTTTGGCCCTTGTCTAGCAGGAAGAAGTTTCATAAGAGAAGACCTCCAGCCCCATAACCCAAGGGTATAGAGTCTCTCCAGGGGAATGAGACGGGCTGGGACCCTTTGCTGCAGTCACCGCAGTGCTTGCACCTATACACACCTCTTCTCGAGCAACAAAATACAAAGAAACTGTATGGGGCTAAAAATAACCATGTGCATGCAAGCGGTTGGGGCAAATTCTGGACAAAAGACACAGAGACCAAAAATCCCCTACTGCTACTTCTGAAGAGCCAGGAGCAAAAACTGGGTGTCAGGAGCAAAAGCAGGATCCTGAGCATGCCCCTGCACTCAGCACCACCAGAAAGGTGGGCAAAACGCCTAAGCCAGCCCCCCAGCTCGACCCCTGGACATACCTCTGCCCTCACCCCACATGAGGAACAAGCTTTGCTCCCTTTGGGGAGTAGGCATGCAAGGACACCTGTTATTTGTTCTTGCTCCCCCCTGCTTCAGTGTTAATAAGTTCAGTCGTTTCTGACTCTGGGAGATCTGATGGACTGTAGCCTGCCAGGCTCCTCTGTCCATGGGATTCTCCAGACAAGAACACTGGAGTGAGTTGCCATGCCCTCCTCCCCTGCTGCAGTCGGGAATTTTATATTATACCTAATCACCTAACCAACTCTATATGCAAGTATTATTGCTGTTGTTTAATCACTAAGTCATGCACAAATATTTTGTGACCCCTGGACTGTAGCCTTCCAGACTCCTCTGTCTGTGGGACTCTCCAGGCCAGAATACTGGAGTGGGTTGCCTTTTCCTTCTCCAAGGGATCTTCCCGACCCAGGGTTTGAACCCATGTCTCCTGCATTGGCAGAAGGATTCTTCACCACTGAGGGACCAGGGCAGCCAAGTGTAAAGAGGAAATTGAGGCTCAGGGAGGTTAAGGCCAGATTCTCTGTAGAACATTCTTGACCCCCACCATGCCATGCTGCTTCTGTCTATACTCCAAGGGGTGGCTGGCTGCGTGCTTGGCCTGTGACCAAGTGACCATGAGCATCTTCAGTCTGAATGATCAGGAGCTTGGAGGAATTGGCAAGTGGAGAAAAGTTCGTCTCTTGCTCTGGAAACAAGGCCGTCTGTGCTGCAGTGTTGCACATCTGAAAAATCAAGGCTGCATCCGAAGAGACCATCTTGCTCTGGGAATAAATGTTGACATCCAAGTATGTACCATCTCACGATAGATGGTGCCAGGGTGTCAGGATAATCCCTAAGGATGAGTGAAAAATTCTGGGTGTTATTTCTGGGGGGTGGGGGGGATGTCTAGGGGAATCCCTGAGAGAAGCTCTTTTCTTGCTTGCTTGGGTAGTAAGCAGCTCAGCACCTGGGTTCACAGCTTTTGGCCTGAGTGAGGGAAGAGATTAAGGACGTGGGTTCCTTCTGAGATTTTTGTTCTCCCCCACAGTGGTGGTGGTAGTGGAGGGTGGAGCTGAGAGAGTCAGAAGTAGGTAAAGAGGGGGTGCTAGTTAAAATGAGGGTTTTTCCCCAAGTATCTATCTTTCCAAAAGCATATACATAGAGTATGGACGGGCATGCTTATATTTGAGTAATCTGAAGAAGATTTGAGGCAGTGCAATGTAAAAACCCACTCCAGTGTTCTTGTCTGGAGAATGCCAGGAACAGAGGAGCCTAGTGGGCTGCTGTCTATGAGGTCGCATAGAGTTGGACACGATTGAAGCGACTTCACAGTAGCAGTAGTAATGTAAAAATATGATAAAACAGGAAAAAATTACTTTAAAAAATTATATCCAAAGCCTACCTAGTGAGAAATAACAATAATAATAGAATCCAAAAGGGCTGAAACAAAACACAAGCTTTTGCTACCATTTTACCCTCACTTTGCACCCAAGCCTCAGCTACTTCCTAGACACAGTTCTTGAAGCTGGTGTTTTAATCCTTCTGGTCATGTCTCCAACTCTCTAAATATTAAGATTGTGCTTTTATATTTTACTTGAAATGTGATTTTATAAAAGTGGAGAATCAGGGCAATGGGAAAATACGGAGAAGCCAACCAGAACATTGTTTTTGGAGACAGACACACCTGGGGATGGGTCCTGACTCAACCCCCACAACCTGGGTGACTTGGGACAGTTACTTTGCCTTTCTGGACCTCAGTTTTCTCATCTGTATAATGGGAAAAATAAGAGTGCCTAATCTTAGGGGTAAGAGGATAATTCAATGTTTATACACTACTTAGCCCAACATCTGTCTCATAATTGGCACTCAAATGAAATTCAGCTAAAAAATAACAAGATGAATGGCACAGTTAAAACCAGAAATACAAACCTTAAGATTTTACCGGATTACTAGAGATAGATATAAAGAAAAAGTCAGATTTATTTTCTTGTATTTTTGCCTAAAGAGATAATCTATAATCTTTTGCCTAGAAATCTATCAGATATCATTGCATACATTTTATTTCAGCTCATATAACATTTATACATTTATCTCATTATGTGCAAAATGTCCTCACTGACACCAGAGAAGTTCTAGTCTATTGCTCTTCTCACTATCATTTAGTCGCTAAGTCATGTCTGACTCTTTTGCGACCCCATGGACTAGCCCACCAGGCCCTTCTGTCCATGGGATTTCTCAGACAGAATGTTGGAATGACTTGCCATTTCCTTCTCCAGGGGATCTTCTCGACCTGGGGATCAAACCCTCATCTCCTGCGCTGCAGGTGGATTCTGTACCACTGAGCCACCTGAGAACTCCCTCAAGAGTCGTCTGAGCATTCAATATAGAAATGGTGAAGAAAAAGCTTAGCAAACTGTAAAGGGCCCTAAAAACAAATATCAACTCTTTTATATAAATAATAAGCTATTATTATGACGTGCAAATGCCACTTTGCCTCTTTAATACAACATTTTCTTTTTTAAAAAAAGGAAAAGTGAGTCTGGCCATTTAAATTTCCACCAATGCTTACAAACAGGAAAACCAAGAACTGAACTCTGGCAGGACAGATCCCAGTAGGGAAATGAGCTTAGCACCTGAGGCAGTCACGCCATGGGTTAATCAGAGTTGGGTGGTATCCGACTCCGGCTCTTGGCCCTGTGAAACATTGCATCTAATACATGAATAAATGAATCTGGCTGCACAAGTTATTTATCAGCTCCTTCCAGGCCAGGAAACCTGAGGAGAGAATTTGCAAATCCCCTGAAACCTCACTGGTTCCCAGTCTTTGTTCCGGTTGTGATCAATCTTTAAATCTTCTGGACTTCATGTCAAACCCCCAGCAGCTACCATCAACAGGGGCTGTCCCCCAGAACAAAATCGACCTCTCCAGCTTGCCCTTTGTTGATCATTGCAGCCAGTTTATAAAAGTAGCCAACAAGTTTTCATTTTCCTTTCGTCCCCCCAGAAAACTCAGCCCACTGATGCCATGTACCAAGGATTCCACAAGCCCCTGGCAACTGCAGCCTCTTAGGGGAGGTGGTGAGATGACCCAGGACTGCTAGAAGCAGCTGCTTCCTCTCAGGGCCACTGAGCTCTGACCCAGATGGGCTTACCTGATAGGAGTGCGCCAGGTAGCTGTGGAGGGCATCTAGGTTTTCAATAAACTCTGTCAGGTTTCCTCCCAGTGTCCGTAACATCCGGTCATAGCCAGACATTTTGCAGAATTTAAAGAAGTGTTCTCCAAAGAGTTTCAGAATGGCTTCCATGGAGACCCCTGTGGAACCCAAAATACAAGCCCCGGCCAGGTGAAATACTAAATTCCACTTGTGTCTTTTCCAAAGGTGATGAGCCCCTGGGAAGAGAACTTCTGAAAAGCATGTGGACACATGTGGAATTGTTCCTTCGTCTTTCCTCTTTCCACTCCTCCTTTCCTGCTATTAATAAATCTAGCTTGTTCAAGGTGAGGGGGGAAAAAAAAAAAAACAGCTGTGTTGTGGGACCCCTAGGCTGAAGCTCTGAGCAGGTGCATCCTGTCACCTGCTGGGAAAACAACCCCAGAGACCTCCCTGTCCCCAGGACCTCTGTCAGGAGGGCTGGGCTGTTTGCAAAGTTGGGTCTTAAAGTGGCAGTGTGCTCGGGGCTGGTGCACTGGGATGACCTAGAGGGGGGGATGGGTCTTATACAAATACACCCTAGCATAATATAGTCTGTGGTAATCTTTCTTACAAGTAAGTTTTGCCCGAGGAGTTGGGAGTGAGAAGGCAGGGAGAGCATATGCACTGCAATCACCCGCACATGCCGTAGTCTACCTCAGCAAGGATATTCTCTCTTAGGGTCACACTCTTTGTGACTTTATATCTTATAATACATGAGCATCCATGCCACTGATATCTGGAAGAGAGAGAGGGAGTAAAAGAGACAAAGAGTTTGTGTGTATATGCACATTTATGTTTATATTTCTGATAGATTGTGAGTTCTTTGAAGGAAGAGATCATACTGTATTAGTCAGGGCTCTAGAGAGAGACGAAACCAATAAATTGAATGTAAGTTTGTGTATATGTGGAGAAAGAGAACTGGTACCTGCAATGCACTTATGGGATCTCACAGGCCAACACACACAGAGCAGGTCAGATGGCTAGAAGCCTGGGGAAAAGTATTGAAGCTTGAGTGCAAAGGCAGTCTAATGGAAGCAAACTAGCTGTGCATCCATAGATGAAAGGTAAAAGAAATGTGGTACGTGTTTATATGTCTATAGAGTACTCTCACACACACACATATATCCATTAGTATTT
>SJYV01010196.1:0-20867 GCA_006410875.1 Neotragus pygmaeus | reverse complement strand
GTGAACTCCAGGAGTTGGTGATGGACAGGGAGGCCTAGCGTGCTGCAATTCATGGGGTTGCAAAGAGTCCAACATGACTGAACGACTGAACTGACTGACTGAGATGAGATCATCTTGGATTATCCAAGTGTGCCCTACACAGACAGAGGAGAATATACAGAGCAAGGAAGTAATGTGGCCATAGATGCAGCCATTGGTGTGATACAGCAAGTTGTGATGCAGCGTTGATGTGATGCCAAAGATTGCTAACCACCACCAGAAAGCTTGAAAAGGCAAATGAAATCTTCCCTAGAAATCTCTAGAGGATATTTGGCTCTTCTCACAATTTGAGTTTGGACTCTGGCCTCCAGAACGGTGAGACAATAAAGTTTTACTGTTTTAAACCACTAAGCTTTTTGTTGTAATTTGGTACAGTAGAAACAAATTTGTGGCTGTTTGTCACCCTATGAAACAAATACACTAAATTCATTAATACTCATAGTGTCAAGGGGGAAACTCAGCAGGGCCTAGAGTCCCCATGTCTCTGAATGGCCCAGGAATATTTGCTTTTCCATCTCCATAGAAGTGTCTTCTCTCCTCTGTAGCCCCAAACCACTACCTCCAACATCTTTTGTCTTTAATTGAGAATGGCATTTGGGATGATGATTTTGTCCTTTTTGGTAAGTTATTCAGTTTTCCTGGTCTCTACTATGTATACATGTTAATAAAATTTTGTTTGTTTTTTTTTCTATTAATTTATATTATGCCAATTTAATTCTTAGACCAGCCAGAGGAACCTAGAAGAGTAGAGGAAATTTTCTGCCTCTCTAGGATAGTAAAGACTCTGATGCTGGGAGGGTTTGGGGGCAGGAAAAGAAGGGGATGACAGAGAATGAGATGGCTGGATGGCATCACCAACTCAATGGATGTGAGTTTGAGTGAACTCCGANGAGGAAATTTTCTGCCTCTCTAGGATAGTAAAGACTCTGATGCTGGGAGGGTTTGGGGGCAGGAAAAGAAGGGGATGACAGAGAATGAGATGGCTGGATGGCATCACCAACTCAATGGATGTGAGTTTGAGTGAACTCCGAGAGTTGGTGATGGACAGGGAGGCCTGGCGTGCTGTGATCCATGGGGTTGCAAAGAGTCGGACATGACTGAGCGACTGAACTGAACTGAACTGAGGATAGAAAACAAATTGAGGCAACAAATTTCTCACTGAGGAATACTGATATGGTTCATATACTGGATACCATGACATGTTGCTAACTTTGACTAGAGCTGGAGCAGATGGGGGATATGAGATGGGTTCAGGCATGGTGTAATGAGCCTACTGCTTAGGCTTTACCAATCAGTAGACCTTACATAAAAGTAGAAGTCTCAGTGATAGCTAAAGATGGTGACGGATTTATGGAAAGTCCCAGCAGGTGAATCACAATGCAGGCAGCTGGGACGATGGAACAAAGTCAGGCCATCTACAGTGAAAAATTATATACTTTTTGTAAAACAGTTCCTGGTGGACTATTGAGCCCTGGTAAAGATGAAACACTTGACAATAGAACACCAAGTGGGCCCACCTAAGGAACCTCCTATCATGAGCTGTATTCTATTGGTATTAGGTCCATTTCATCATGAAGTCAGACAGACCCAGCAGCCATCATAGTAGAATGGAAGTGGTGCATTTGGGCTCTAACTCAAACAAGCCTAAAGCACATCAATAAGACACTAGAGCAGGCATCCCATAATCCTGTATCCCCCGCCATACTTGGACTAGCGCTGCTCCCTCAACTCACACTGATGGTCATATGAGAGGAGGAAGATCCAATACAAACAAATAAAATAACGGGAAACAGCCTGCTGCTGCTGCTGCTGCTGCTGCTAAGTCACATTAGTCATGTCCGACTCTGTGTGACCCCCACAGATGGCAGCCCACAGGGCTCCCGTCTCTGGGATTCTCTAGGCAAGAACACTGGAGTGGGTTGCCATTTCCCTCTCCAGCGCATGAAAGTGAAAAGTGAAAGTGAAGTCGCTCAGTCATGTCTGACTCTTCGCTACCCCATGGACTGCAGGCTACCAGGCTCCTCCACCCATGGGACTTCCCAGGCAAAAGTACTGGAGTGGGGTGCCATTGCCTTCGCCGGGAAACAGCCTGAGCTTGGTTTAAATGATTGGGATTGCTTTGCCACTGTATTTATGGATGACATAATGTGATACTGGAATTTCCTTGAAACTAATCAGGAGTAGACAGCATAGAATAATGAAGAACTGGTTGTA
Source organism: Neotragus pygmaeus (assembly GCA_006410875.1). Classification (NCBI taxonomy): domain Eukaryota; kingdom Metazoa; phylum Chordata; class Mammalia; order Artiodactyla; family Bovidae; genus Neotragus; species Neotragus pygmaeus. Next base: position 18,614 of record SJYV01010196.1, on the reverse strand, counting down.
GATTGATGATTGTTAAAACTGTATGATGCATATGTGGAAATTTACTATATCACTCTCATTATTTATGATTGGCATTTTCCATAATAAACATTTTTGAAGTAAATTGGGCTTCCCTGGTGGCTCAGATGGTAAAGAATCTGTCTGGGTTCATTCCCTGGATCAGGAAGATCACCTAGAGGAGGGTATGGATTCCCACTCCAGAATTCTTGCCTGGAGAATTTCATGGACAGAGGAGCTTGGTGGGCTGCAGTCCATGAGGTAGCAAAGAGTCAGACATGACTAAGCAACTAACACTTTCTCTTATTTTCACAGACAAGAATATAAGAAAGTCCTCAGTAATCACCACGGTATTGAATCTTCATTACAAAATATAATTTCTTGGAATGATATTCCATATTTTTCCATCACCAAGCCAATTAGCCTACCAAGAATTTAACAGTGACGAATAGTAGTGGATTGGAATGTTATGGTATTCAAAGTATTATTTTGTATGTAAGGGGCTGTTTTGTGCCTATCACATTGGAAAGATGCCAAATGCTGAACTAAACTATAAAAAGAATAATGTCTTTATATTCAAAATCAAGAGCCCACAATATATTTATTGTCCTATTTACAAAATGTTCAGTTTGCAATCCAGTTTCTTTTGCATCTTCATAGAATAAATCTCTTAATTATACAACCACATAAGTAGAATTACAACATTTTAAAACTTGTTAATCAAAAGATCATTTACTCTAACTCTTGTATTTTACAAATAAGGAAACAGGATCTTTTGAAGTTCTCAAAATATAATAGAATGAGCTGAGACTAAAACCCAGAACTTTTGCCTCCCAACCCAGTACTTCTTCCACTTCAAACTCTAAAACATAAGATAATGTCCCTTTCAAAAGAATTCATCCTGATTGCAGCTAATATAAACTTTCCAATGAATACTGAAGAAAGCTTTCTGACACATCTTTTTAATAACTCCATCTCCTCTGCTACCCTAATAGACAATGAATTTTTAAAGGAGCCTTTGTATCTGATATTGTCAACCTTGATTAAGCTTGGGAATCAGTTAACCTTAATTACCTCAGATCTATCACAGTACATGCTATATAACTGGTAGTTAATAAATGCTCACTGGAGAGTAAAGGATGTGGCAGATCTACTTGTCAACAACTGCAAAGCTTCATCTGGATGCAAAATGATTGTCACTTTTTGTCAATAAGATGAAGAAGTGATGTGATGTATTTCTAAGGCATGTGTGTGTCCTCAGTCGTGTCTGACTCTTTGCAATCCCATGGACTATGGCCCTTCAGACTCCTCTATCCATGGAATTCTCCAGACAAGAATACTGAAGTGGGTAGCCATTTACTACTTCACAGGGATCGAATCCAGGTCTCCCGATTACAGGCAGATTCTTTACCTCTGAGCCACCAGGGGAGATACAGACACAAATAGGTTTGAAGCACTATAGTCAGTGTGAATCTTTTCTTTGTTTTGTGAAATGAAACAAAACTCATTTCCAACAATTCAAGTTGGTATAAGTGGCATATAAAGTGTTTCTTGATTTATGTAAGAATCATAAAAACCCAATATACAGTTTTATTTAACCTAAGTAATGAAGAAAAATTGATATAATCTAACAAAATATATTAAAGTTTTATAGTTCATAATTAGAATATATGCTAAAATCCCATCACTATTTCTCCAAAATAATTTAAAATTCATTTTAGAGAGTAAAACTATTTTTTAAGTGTCAAAGAAATTTAAAAAACTGAATAAATTCACTTTCATGCCTGAAACAATCTACAAACCAATTTTTAAAACTTAATAATTATTTCTTACAATTCTTGTCTGTTGCATTTTATTTGTAAGGGGAATTCATTTTTTGCTTCTATGCACAGAATCTCTAATACTGTAGGAAGGTTCTTTGAATAGGAACACTTTCACTTGACTCCAATAGAAACATTTTACTGCTCTGGATAAATGAGTTACAGCAAATTAAATAGCTGATTCTTGTGTTTATGAGGGCTTCTTAGTGCACCCTTGTGGTCAAGTAATGAGTTACAAATGCAATCTTAAAAATTCCAGAGCATAAAGCCAGATGTGAAAGAAGCAACTGTGAGTAGTCTATTTTGTACTTTCAGAAAGCACAAGCCAGTGTGTTATCTGGTAAATGGGGTGTGGGGAATGAAGGTTTAGTGCAAGTTTTGTTTTTTTGAAAAAGAAACACAAGATAAATGATTTGAATAAGAAAGCTTAGGACAAAAAGATTACCTCTAATTAAGTTTGTAAGATGGCCATTGAAAATAATGTTGAATAATATCAACACTGAACAGCATCAGTGGATTCATTTACTACAGGCTACTTGTTCAAGCTGCTGTGTTCTGTCATATGAGAAATAGTGTTTGGACAATGCTTTCTAGGTTTTTCAATTTGTCAAATCTCGTCACAATGGTACCCCACTCCAATACTCTTGCCTGGAAAATCCCACGGACAGAGGAGCCTGGTAGGCTGCAATCCGTGGTGTCGCTAAGAGTCGGACACGACTGAGCGACTTCACTTTCACTTTTCACTTTCATGCATTGGAGAAGGAAATGGCAACCCACTCCAGTGTTCTTGCCTGGAGAACCCCAGGGACGGGGGAGCCTGGTGGGCTTCTTATGGGGTCTACGGGGTCGCACAGAGTCGGACACGACTGGAGCGACTTAGCAGCAGCAGCAGCAGCAAGTCACAAGTCTTATCTACTTTTTTTTTTTTTTAGCTGAACACAAGAATGTCTTGCCTAGGCAGAAATGGATGTTTTGTTCACATCAACTGATAAACCAAGTGAGATATAACAGAGTTTTTAGTTTTGAAAAAAAAAAAAAAGCAAAAGAGCACTGTATTTACTTTTGAAAATAAGACAACAGAGAAAATCATTTGCAGTTGGACAGCAAGTTTGACATTTCTGAAAAATTAACTTTCTACAAAAGTATTATATTGCATTTCTACATATATGGATTTCATAATGAAAAGAATTTGTCTGGGATATGTAAATTTATATAATAGAAAAATATAGCCTAAAGCATTTCTATTTCTCCTGATAATTTCTAAGAGACTTGTAGTTAACTCAGATAACTGTATATTAAAAAGAATCTCACACAAAGGTAAACTAAGCAATATTTAGAATATTTATATCAGTGTGTGCATGCATGCTAAATCGCTTCAGTTGTGTCCAATTCTTTGCGACCCTATGGACCATAGCCCACCAGGCTCCTCTGTCCGTGGGATTCTCCAGGCAAGAATATTGGAGTGGGTTACATGTCCTTGTTTGTAATAGGGGCCTCCCAGGTCTCCTAGTGGTAAAGAACACACTTGGCAATACAGGATACACCTGAGACAAGGGTTTGATCTCTGAGTCAGGAAAATCCCCTGGACAAGGCCATGGCAATTCACGTCAGTATTCTTGCCTGGATAATGTCACAGACAGAGAAGCCTGGAGGGCTATAGTCCATAAGGTCACAAAGAGTTGGACAAGACTGAAGTGACTTAGCATGCAGTGTTTGTAATAGCAAATTTGTAAGCAATCAAATGGATGACTAAATTACTCTATATTCACAAAACGCAATGATGTCAAATAATGTATAAATGTTACATGCAACAACATAAATGAACATAAACAATTTAAATAAAAGTGGGAAAAATAAGTTCCAGAAGTTAAAATGTGGCATAATTTATTTTTATAAAATTAAAAAATGAAAACAAAACAACCTACTTATTGAATATGTCTCTAATTCAGTTTAGTCGCTCAGTCATGTCTGAATCTTTGCAACCTCATGGACTGTAGCATACCAGGCTCCCTTGTCCATCACCAGCTCCCAGAACTTGCTCAAACTCATGTCCATCAAGTCGGTGATGCCATCTAACCATCTCATCCTCTGTCATCCCCTTTTCCTCCTGCCTTCAATCTTTCTCAGCATCAGGGTCTTTACAAATGAGTCAGTTCTTTGCATCAGGTGGCCAAAGTATTGGAGTTTCGGCTTCAGCATGAGTCCTTCCAATGAATAGTCAGGACTGATTTCCTTTAGGATGGACTGGTTGGATCTCCTTGCCGTCCAAGGGACTCTCAAGAGTCTTCTCCAACACCACAGTTCAAAAGCATCAATTCTTCAGCGCTCAGCTTTCTTTATATCTTAGCAGTGACTAAGACACAGCTTTAAAAGCAACATACTATCCATATAGGATCCAAGATAACAGCAACTAGTAGGTGGTGAGACTCAGGTTGGGGGCAGAAATTGTAAAAACCACATCATTAGATGTTTTATTTCCTGAACTGAGTGTTAGGTTAATTAGTATCAGTAACACTGCTTCTCTTAAACTAAACTAATGTAAAAAAACCCAAACTAACAAATAAGATATGCAAGAGCTACTGAAGAGAAAGAATGGTAAAATAAAGACAAATATTAGTCCAAATATATGCTCCTGGAATATCTTAGAAATACCAGGATACAAAGAAGGACAAATGTTCATCAATATATAAGTTTCTACGAAGTACAGAAAACATCATAAATATATAGTATAGTTGAGCGTTACAAATGTTCTAAAATTTTGTAGTTCATCTCTGAATCAATAATTTGCCTTCCACTGATCTATTCACATATAGGTATATAAGGGCAGAGACCACATGTCTGTTGTTGATACTTATGTGCCCCCCAAATCAAGCACAGTCCTCTGCACATAGCTCTATTTAATAAATATTTTATAACAAATGAAATGTGATTCAAATATTAACCCAGTCTATATTCAAGAAGGCCCCAAAATTAAAAGGGAAAAATATTTTCCAAAAAATATCATTGTACACACACTTTAAAATCACTTACATGAAAAAAGACCTTGAAACACATTCCAAAGTATATGACAATAACTGAAAATATATTTTTTGAGACTATTATCTGGAAGATCTTTATCTAAAGTAGAAAAACAAAAAATTTCCCTTTATTTTCACCCTTTATTATTTAAAAATTTTAAATGCCATTTTTCTTTCTAGTCAAATAATTTCTGCTTGATGGTTTGTAATAAAACTAGGAATTCTGCCCACCAGCAGTCAAGACAAATAGCCTTTGCCTCATTAGAGAATCTGGTGTGTTATGAGAAAAAGCCAAGGCAAGAAGAAACTGGAACATGAGATAGGCCATGAAAATTGCAAACGATTTAAGAAGATGCCAGCTGGCCTGAAGGAGAAGTAGAAGAGCCTTTCCTGGAATAAAACTCAATGATTATGCCAACCTAGAATTGGGTGAAATAGGGCACTAAGCAGAAAGTCTTGGTTAAAGGCCAGACAACTTAGTAGGAAAGAGGAGAAAGGGAGCAGGTGGATAAACTCCATTGCAAACTCAAGTGTTGAAAACAGCCAAACTCATAACTATTCAGTAGAAATGGAAAGATCTTGGGAATATAAATATTAGTAACTTAATTTTTTTAGAATTAATTTAATTTGAAAACCAAAATGTCACAGACATATAGGATTAATCTCTATTTTCAACATATCCTCCCTACAGCAAATTCAAAAAACAACATGCTCAAGGAACTATTTATTATGTGCCTGTTAGGTGCTAGGTACTTGAGTTAAACCTGGAGAAAGTGTACTTCAAATGAAGAAATAGAGGATGACTAGAGTATAGCTAGGAGAAGGGTATAAGGAGGTGTGAACATCTAAAGATGCAAGACTATCTCATACATGTGAAGAATTCTGAGTAAAGTGTGGCTGCAGTATAGAGTATGAAAAGAAGAAATGGAAGATATTGGATTGAAATTGTTTGGGTCAGATTTAGACAAAAGACCTCTAAATAATATTAAACTTTTACTAGATTTTATTTTTCATGCTAAATGCTATGAGAAGTCATGAAGTGTTTTAGCCAAATTCGTAATCAACTAAGTGTTTTAGAAGAATTACTTTGGTTACAGCAAAAGGAATTTATTAGAAGAGAGTGAAAGTAAAGGAAGGGAGAGATATAGAAAACATTAAAGATGTCTAGCTAAAATAGAATGGCGCTACTCCTTCTGGCCAAGAAGGTGTAGCAGGGACTGAATTTACCTTCCTACTTGAAGCAACTAAAGAATGGAAAGGACATATGAAACAACATTTCCAACATATTACATGAAGGACAGTAATTCCTGAGATGAAGTTCAGAGAGGTGAGTTAGATCTATTGCTATCGGACATGACTGAGTAACTGAACTGAAGTATCCAAGCTTATGTCTTAAAACAATTTCCTGCATTGTACTGCAGGGGGGGTGGGGGGGAGTTAAAAAGGAAGAAGCTNAAATGGCAATCCACTCCAGTACTATTGCCTGGAAAATCCCATGGACAGAGGAGCCTGGTAGCCTACAGTCTATGGGGTCACAAAGAGTCGGACACAACTGAGAGACTTCATTCATTCACATACATACACACAATCTTTTTCAGATTCTTTTCCATTGTAGGTTATTAAAAGATATTGAATATAATTTCCTGTGCCATACAGTAAACCCTTGTTGTTTATCTGTGTTATGTATAGTGATATGTATCTGTTAATTCCATATTTTTAATTAACCCTCTTCCCCCTCTCCCTCTGGTAACCATAAGTTTGTTTTCTATGTCTGTGACTCTATTTCTGTTTTGCAAAAAAGTTTGTGTCATTTTTTTTTAGATTCCATAGGTAACTGATATCATATGATATTTGCCTTTGTCTGATTTACTTCACTCAGTATGATAATCTCTAAGTTCATCCATATTGATATAAATGACATTATTTCATTCTTTTTATGGCTGAGTAATATTCCATCATGTGTTCCCAACTTCTCTATCGATTCATCTGTTGATGGACATTTAGGTTGCTTCCATGTCTTGGCTATTGTAAATAGTGCTGATAAGAACACTGGTATGCATATATCTTTCCAAATTAGAGCTTTCATCTTTTCCAGACAGATACCTAGGAGTGGGATTGCTGGATCATATGGCAACTCTATTTTTAGTTTTTTAAAGAACCTCCATGCTGTTCTCCATAGTAGCTGCACTAATTTATTTATTTTTTGCTGCACCAATTTATAATCCCACCAACAGTATAAGAGGGTTCCCTTTTCTCCATACCCCAAGATCGATTTAATAGATAAGAAAAGTGAAGCAAGAGAAAATAAGTAAATTGCCCAAGGTCTGACAGATACTATGTTGTCTTCCTAGACTTCAGTTACCTTTGTGTAAGGAGCTGGATAATTTCTGAAATGCAGGCTGGTGTGTATCTCTAACATTCCATTGTCTTAGGATCCCAAGTTGTGAGACAGGTTCTTCCACCATAAATTGTTCCTTGAGAAGGAATTACATTCTTTTGAGACTTAAAATGTTTGATGTGTACAGAGGGAAATTTTAAAAGTTTTTTATTGATTGATTTATTTTGGGCTGTGCTAGGTTTTTGTTTCTGTGTGTGGGCTTTCTCTGCTTGTGGCAAGTGGGAGCTGCTTTCTAGTTTTAGTGCTCTGTCTTCTCCTTGTGGTGGCTTTTCTTGTTGCAGGGTGTGGTCCCTAGAGCGCAGGCTCAGTAGTTTCGGTTGTATGGACTTTGTTGCCCAGAGGCAAGTGGAATCTTCCTGGAACAGGGATTGAACCTATGTCCCCTGCATTGGAAGGCAGATTCTTAACCACAGGACCGCCAGGGAAGTCCAACAGAGGAACATTTTAAGATGCAATTGCTTCACTTCATCAGTCTAATAATCTTTCACCTGTGCTCAAGTACTGCCATTGACCCAGGGTCTATTGATGGAGTAAATGATATAGTGGTGGGTAGGCACTTTGTAGTTAGAGAACAGTGAGCTGGTAGGAAGAGGTGGGGCAAAAACCTTTCTTTCAGAAGATTATTTGCTGCTATTGCTAAGTCGCTTCAGTCGTGTCCGACTCTGTGCAACCCCATAGACGGTAGCCCACCAGGCTCCCCCGTCCCTGGGATTCTCCAGGCAAGAACACTGGAGTGGGTTGCCATTTCTTTTTCCAATGCACGAAAGTGAAAAGTGAAAATGAAGTCGCTCAGTCATGTCTGACCCTCAGCGACCCCATGGACTGCAGCCCACCAGGCTCCTCTGTCCATGGGATTTTCCAGGCAAGAGTACTGGAGTGGGGTGCCATTGCCTTCTCTGATAAGATGATTATTTAGTAGTAGTAAAAAGATGCTGATTGTCCCTGTTAAACTTCTATGAGTTTGAAAACAGGCAAGTGGCAGCAACAGCATAATCTGATTGAGTCAATATGATAGTGGCAAATCTGCAGCAATTTTTGCTATGCAAATGGCATAAATCTATTAAGACTATGCAAGGTTTTATTTTATGATCAACTTGGTTAAAAGCATAACTTTTTGCATCAGAAACAAAACGTTAGCCAAATAACTCTGGACCCTTTGAGAAGACCTTGTAAACAGAAAAGCAGTATTTTTATAAAGATAACAGGTTCTTGAACTTTGACCATACATACATAGACCAATCATACATACATAGACCAACTTTGATCAATCATACATAGAGATGATTACATCTGACATCAAAGTACCATGACTCATTAATCTTTATTTTACTGTTTCAAATAACATTTAAACTCAAGAATAGTTCACTACTTCCCTTGGCTTGAATCTCCTACACACAGGGTTAGATTTCTTACCTCTCATGTATGCATGTCAATCTAAAGAACATGTTTCTCAGTCAAGCAGTAAAATTACTGTGATTTGTTTAAAATATGAATTATAATTTTGTTCTGCCTCTGAACTTATCCTCCCTTCCAGCTTCATCTTCTCCCCCATTTATAGTGTATCCTTTGCTCCAGTAATTTCCAATTTCTTATAGTTCTCCAATATTAAACTTTTCACGTCTCTCTACTTCGAAACTTGCTGTTTCCTCTAACTGGAAAACCATCTTCTCTTTCTATTCTTTGCCCAAAAGGCCTGGTTAATCCGTATTCACCTTTTACTATTCAGCTTACATATCTCTTCCTCTTGGAATCCTTTAATCTTATAAAACTTCAGTGAATATCTTTGTATATATCTTTCTTTTTTCTTGTACATCTTTGCATACATTTGTCATTGTGCCCTTAGTGGAAATTATGAGAGGTGGAGTTACTGTGACCAAGATTATTCACTTGAGAGTTCCCTGGTAGTCTAGTGGTTAGATTCTCGGCTTTCACCGTTGTGGCCAGGGTTCAATCCCTGGTCAGGGAACTGAGATCGCATAAACCACGTGGTGTGGCCAAAAAAAAAGAAAGGAAGGAAGACTATTCACCTGTACATCTTTACATATATCAAAGTTTTTACTCTTAACATAGTCAGGTATGATAAAATGTTTATGAAGTCAATCAGTTCCTGACTTGCAAATGATAGCACAAACAACTGGCCCTTCTGCTTCACCCTTCCTGCCCCTGAGCTCCCCTGGTACTGATATTGCTTCCTTTACATAAATGGGCTGGTTTCTGTTTCAGGGGGAGCCTGTAAAGATCTGGCCCACCTTCTTTCCTTGTGCTGGACAACTCTCCTTCTTCCACTCTGGTGCCCCGGAACTGTCCACTTGCCCTACCATCTCCTACCATTCATGCTCCAGGCTGTAGAATATATTTGTGTGCGTGCATGCTAAGTCACTTCACTCATGTTTTACTCTTTGCAACCCTATGGACTGTAGCCCACCAGACTCCTCTGTTCATGGGATTCTTCAGGCAAAAATATTGGAGTGGATTGTCATGCCCTCCTCGAGGGGATCTTCCCAGTCCAGGGATCGAACCCTCATCTCTTATGTATCTTGCATTGGCAGGCGGGGGTTCTTTACTTGGGAAGCCCAGAATATAAGTTTAAGAGGAGCCAAACTGTCAGATTTCAGAGGCTTCAAGAGGCCCTGGTGCTATGATTTACTTTATCAGTGGCTATCAATGTAATGTCCTAGGGAAGGAGGAAAAGGCCAAAACCAAAGCCCCAGGTGCCCTGTCCTGCACATCGACCAGGGTCCAGTTTGTCTGTTTATATGCACTGTGCTCAGGTAAGTTTTCANGCCATTAAAAAGAATAAATTTGAATCAGTTCTAATGAGATAGATGAAACTGGAGCCTATTATACAGAGTGAAGTAAGCCAGAAAGAAAAACACCAACACATATATACGAAATTTAGAAAGATAGTAATGATGACCCTGTATGTGAGACAACAAAAGAGACACAGACATAGAGAACGGACTTTTGGCCTCTGAGGGAGTAGGAGAGGGTGGGATGATTTGGGAGAATGGCATTGAAGCATATGTACTATCATGTAAGAAATGAGGCACCAGTCTATGTTCGATGCAGGATGCAGGATGCTTGGGGCTGGTGCATGGGGATGATCCAAAGAGACATTGTGGAGTGGGAGGTGGGAGGGGGATTCAGGATTGGGAGCTTGTGTACACCTGTGGTAGATTCATGTCGATGTATGGCAAAGCCAATAGAGTATTGTAAAGTAAAATTTAAAAAATAATAAATAATTTTAAAAAAGAATATTTCTAGAAATACAAAAGCGTATAGCACCAAAGAAGTAAAATTTCTATTTCTTGCCATTTGACTAGAAGAAAATTGATAAGCACCCCTAAAGAAGCAGGCAATTATGTTAAGAGAAAAATCAGTCAATCAACTGTAACTGACTCAGAGACCCACAACTGGAATAGATGTTAGGATGAGCAGACAGAACATGAAAACATGTTCATCATTATAATTATTTTTATATATTCAAAAGCTAGAAAAATTGAACATGTGAAGTAGAGACATAAAAACAAGAGATCATACATCATGATCAAGTGGAATTTATCCCAGAGATGCAAGGACGGTTTAATATCTGGAAATCAATCATTGTTATACACCACATTTACACACTGAAGAATAAAAATCCTATGATCATCTCAACAGATAAAGAAAAAGCTTTTGACACAATTCAGCATCCATTTTTGGTAAAAAACAAAAACAAAAAAACCTCTCAACAAAGTGGGTATAGAGGGAATGTACTTCAACACAATAAAGTCTATATCTGATAAGCCCATAGCTAACATACTCAACAGTGAAAAGCTGAAAGCATTTCCTGTAAGATCAGAAACAAAGCAAGGATGCCCACACCCTTACCATTCTTTTTGAACATAGTATTGGAAGTCCAAGCCAAAGCAATCAGACTAGAAAAATGAATAAAAGGAATCTTAATTGGAAGGAAAGAAGTACAATGGTTAATTTGCAGATGACATGATAATATACACAGAAAAAAAGATACTTTCAAAAAACTACTAGAGCTTATCAATGAATTTGGTAAAACTGAAGGATACAAATAAATATGCAGAAATCTACTGCATTTCTGTATAATAACAATGAACTATCAGAAAAAGAAATTAAGGAAACATCCCATTCACCATCACATCAAAAAGAATAAAATACTTACAAATAAACCTGTTTAGGGAAGTAAAAGACCTATAGTCAGAAAAATTTAAGACACTGATGAAGGAAATTAAAGATAATACAAATAGAAAGACATACCATACTAGAAGAATTAAATATTGTTAAAATGACCATACATCCCAAGGCAATCTATGTATTCAGTGCAATCCCTATCAAAATACCAAGGGCATTTTTCACAGAACTAGAAAAAATAATTCTAAAATTTGTTTGAAAATACAAAAGACCCCTAATATAATCAAAACAACTTTGAGAAAGAACAAAGCTTGAGATATCATGTTACCTGATCAAACTAGACTACATTAATAAAAGCAGAATTGTACTCGCACAAAAAGACACACAGATCAGTGGAACAGAATAGAGCACAGAAATGAACCTACACTTACATGGGCAATTAATAAAGGAGGCAAGAAGATACAATGGGGAAAAGACAACCTTTACAATAGTGTGGGGAAAACTGAACAGCCATATACAAAAGAATGCAACTGAATTACTCTCTCACACCATACACAAAAATAAATTCAAAATGGATTAAAGACACATACATGTAAGACGTGAAAGCATAAAACTTCTAGAAGCAAACATAGGCCATATTCTGACATTGGTCTTAGTAATATCTTTTTGGATAAGTCTTCTCAGATAAGAGAAATAAAAGCAAAAATAAACAGGACTACACTAAACAGAAGGCTTCTTTTTGCATAGTGAAGGAAACTATTACCAAAACAAAAATACCACGTACTGAACAGGAGAAGATGTTTGCAAAAAATATAACTAACAAAAAGTTAATATCCAAAGTATACAAAGAACTCATATAATTCAATGTGAAAAAAGCAAACAAACTGATTTAAAAATGGGCAGAGGATCTGAATAGAAATTTTTCCAAAGAACACATACAGATAACCAACAGGCATGTAAAAAGATGCTAAAAGTCATTAATCATCTGGGAAATGCAAATCAAAACCACGAGATATCATTTCACACCTGTCAGAACGGCTATAATCCAAAAGACCACAAATAATATGTGTTAGCCAGGATGTTGGAGAAGGAAATGGCAACCCACTCCAGCGTTCTTGCCTAGAGAATTCCATGGATGGAGGTGCCTGTTAGGCTGCAGTCCATGAGGTCACTAAGAGTCGGACACGACTGAGCGACTTCACTTTCACTTTTCACTTTCATACACTGGAGAAGGAAATGGCAACCCACTCCACTGTTCTTGCCTGGAGAATCCCAGGGACCAGGGAGCCTCGTGGGAGGCCGTCTATGGGGTCGCACAGAGTCGGACATGACTGAAGCGACTTAGCAGCAGCAGCCAGGATGTGGCAAAGAGAACTAACATGCACTATTGGTGGGAATGTAAGTTGTTGCAGGCACTATGGAAAACAATATGGAGATTACTCAAAAAATTAAAATCTTTTTACACCATTACACTTCTGGGTATTTATCCAAAGTAAACAAAAACACTAATTAGAAAGATATATGCACCCCTATGTTCATAGCAGCATTATTTACAATAACCAAAGTATAGAAGCAACCCAAGTACTCATCAGTTGATGAATGAATAACCACGACGTGGTTATACACACACACATATATACACACACACACTGGAATATTACTCAGCCACAAAAAGGAGTGAAATGTTGCCATGTACAGCAAATGGATGACCTAGAGGGCATTATGCTAAGAAACATAAGTTAGAGAAAGACAAATACTGTATGTTTTCACCTACATGTGGGATCTTAGAAAAACCAAACAAATGAACAAACCCAATGAAACAAAAGCAGAGTTATAGATACAGAGAACAAACAGGTGGTTACAAAGAGGGATTGGGGGAAGAGAAGAAATAGGAGATGGAGATAAAGAGATACAAACTTCCAGTTGCAAAATAGATAAGTCACAGGTATGAAATGTACAATGTGGTGAACACAGTAACTAAATAATATTTTTGGTCATATATCATAACTAGACTTATCATGGTGATCATTTTGAAATGTATGGGAAAAATCACTATGCTGTTCAAAGTGTTAATATTGATCATTCAGTCATATCCAACTCCTTGCTACCCCATGGAGTATAGCCCATCAGGCTACTCTGTTCATAGGACTCTTCAGGCAAGAATATTGGAGTAGGTAGCCATTCCCTCCTCTATGTTGTTCAAGAAAAACCGACCAAACTGTTGTAGGTCAATTATACTTAACATTCAAACAAATTTGAAAACTAGGAAAAAGGTCAGACATGTGGTTATCAGAGGCCAGGGATGCGATAAGGGGGATTGGATGAAGGCAGTCAAAGAGTACTACAAACTACCAGTTACAAGATGAATAAGTACTGAGGATGTAATGTACAACATGATAAATATAATCAACATTTCTGTAAGTTGTATATGAAAGTTGTTAAGATAATAAATCCTGAGTTCTTATCACACAGTGTTTTTTTGGTCTTTAAATTTTGTTTCTGTATGAGATAATGGATATTCACTAAGCTTACTGTGACAGTCATTTTATGACATATGTAAGTGAAATCATTATGTTGTATACCTTAAATTTATATAATATTATATGTCCATTATATCTCAATAAAACTGGAAAAATTAATTAAAAAGTTGCTGTGCTGTGTTCAGTCACATCCTACTCTTTGAGACCCCATGGACTGCAGACTGCCAGGCTCCTCTGTCCATGGAATTTTCCAGGCAAGGATACTGGAGCAGGTTGCCATTTTCTACTCCAGGGTATCTTCCCAACCCAGGGATTGAACCCACATCTCCTGCATTGGCAGGAGGATTCTTTACCACTGAGCCACCTGGGAAACCCAATTAAAAAGTAGAGACATATAAAAATATATATATTGCAATTAAAATTAGGCAATGTGATTCCTCTAGCTTTATCCTTTATTCAAAACTGCTTGGACTATTCTATTCTATTCCTTTTCCTTTCCATACCTACTTTAAAATATATTTGTCTAACATTTTGCACCACAGACAGCAAATACTAACAGATGAGTCATGCCAGGACTCTCTTTATAACATTTCTGCTGTCCTTTGGGGAGGAACAGGCCTGTTTGTAGGCTTCCCTGCTGGCTCACCTGGTAAAGAACCTGCCTGCCAATGCAGGAGATGCAAGAAACACAGTTTCCATCCCTAGGTCTGGAAGATCCCCTGTAGAAGGAAATGGCAAGCCCCTCCAGTACTCTTGCCTGGAGAATCCCAAGGAAAAAAGAACCTGGTGGGCTCCCGTCCATGGGGTCACAAGAGTCGGACATGGCTTAGCATTTAAACCACCACCACCACTACGTAGGTTTTTAAATCCTTTGATGTTGAAAACAGGTATCCTTTGGTATATATAAGTCTTCCCCTCCAAAAGTTAGTGGTCTTTAAGGTAAATTTCCTCACATTTATGTCCCATTTGCACCAACAGCCAGACCAGCTATCTATCTATCTATCTATCTATCTATCTATTGGGTCATGCCAGCCTCAAAAGCAAAGTATTGGTAAGTATTTCCTTCTCTTTTGTTCTCCGGAAGAAATTATGCAAAACTGATCTTAATTATTCTTTAAATACTTGGTAGAATTCTCCAGAGAAACCACCGGGGAGTGTGTTTTGTAGAAGCTTTCAAATAAAAGACTGATTTTTCTAATATTTACCAAAGAATTCAGATTATCTATTTCATCTTGAATTTTGATGACTGGCAGTATTTGATGACTTGGTCTAGTTAACTCTCATTTGCCAATACCTATATCCTGGTTTGGATAATGTACTTTGTATGATGCCACTACTGACAGAAGCTGGAGGATGATTACATGGACCCCTTCTGTATTATTTTCATAACTTCTAGTGAAATAAATGAAAAGTTGAATAAAAAGGAATACATGTACTTTTAAGAGGAATTGCTAACAATTTGTTAAATTGTACAAATTAATTCAGCTATTTATTACTAAGAAATTCCTCCATGTGATTCTTAGTTTGTTGCTTATTTCTTTGATAGCATCCCTTCGTGGCCGATATGGCAAAAAAAAAAAAAGTAGCAAAATAAGTCAGTCTTCTCCAACCTTAATTTAGCAGGAAATAAAACCTCTAAAAGATGGTGTCTATACTCACTTCTCGTAGGTAGCATACCATACAATTGTGATAGGTAAGCTTTTTCAAATTGGAAGAAGTATTTTGGGATATGCTGATGTTTCAGTTGATAGGGATTTATTTTCATTATAACCAGTATTACTGAGACTTAACAGACTGTGAATTTTTTAATGGAGAGATATTTAATTATGAGTCATCAACCTCTCTCCTACCTGCCAAAGCAGGAAATAAGTTCCCCCCAACTTCTCCAAGATTTTTTTTCTGGAGGTGCTCAAAGAAATGTTTTGATTGTGCTTAAAAACCAATGTGTCAGCTGCCGTCACCATGTCACATTTATCCTTATCTTTAGCTCTCCTTTTGGGTTTCTGTAAGTTCACACTTCCTGACTGCAGAAGTTCTTGGAAAAGAGTCCCTGCTTCTAGTCACGAAAACTCCAATGTCCCATGCTGCTGAACTCTAAAGGACTAGAAAAATGCTGTGTGCAATGATGATGTAGAAATGCCTGTGAGAATAAACCCTGCTCTCCAGGGCCCCTGGGGGCACAGTATCTACACAAATAGTCCCATCAAATTCAGCTATCATCTCTTGTCTGAATAACACAGGTTCTTCAAGGAATGAAGGAAATTAAATCTCTTTACAACCCCTGTTGTTGAGTTTAATTCTCTTTTAAAGGGTAATGGGCTCAAAAGTTAAATAACCAGTTTCTCTAGCCTCTTTTTCAAAAATCTGTCTGTACCCTAACTAAAACTCTTCCCTCTTTTTCTAATTAGGGAAGGAAGATACTTTACAGATACAGACTGATATTTGTGGTAAGTAGCATTAGAGAAAATTGTCAGCATCATCTTTGTACCATCTTAGCTAGTAAAAAGGTTCCTGTACCAAAAGGATACATGGGAAAAAGGCAAAATGTGAACAGCAACAAGCCAGATCTCCCAGACATTAAATACAGTAGTAATAGATTTGGTAGAAAATTATCAGCAAACTTGGCTCATATGGTTTTACCAGAAGTGAGTATTTTGAGCCCAAGACTCAACCATTATGAGTCAGCAGCATTCTGGCTGTCCATCCAGTATTCATGAGATTAAAGACTCTCTCAGTATGCCTGGATATTCAAATGCCATAAGAGAAAGTCTGGGATTGTTAATTTAATGACCTATTATTCCTGTTGGGCAGAACTCATCAGGCAACTGATCACTCATCCTTTGGTCAGAAACTTACCCCTGATGCAATCAGCCACAGAAAAACCTTTTAAACAACACTCTTAAATGTTCCAAGATTCCTCTGCAATTGAATTCTTGGTAGTAGATGGTCATGTTCAATGTCTCAGGTATTTTCAATAAATAGAATAAGACTGTTAAGCCCATCCATTGCTGGCACAGGCTTTGGAGTCAGACAAACCAAAGTTTACCCTGTGGGTGCCTCTTAACTAAAAATATAGGCCTGATAGATTTTGCCATGTGAGTATTTGTTTGTGTCTCCCCTAAAGTTCTATGTTGAAATTCTAATCCCCAATGTGATGATGTTAAGAGATATACCTTTGAGGAGCATTTAGTTCATGAGAGTCAAGTCCTCAAAAATGCAGCTAGTGCCCTTATAAAAAGAGAACTGGAATCTTGCTTCCTCACTCTTTGCTCTGCACCGTGTAAAAATACAAGAATATAGCCATCTACAAGCCAGTAAGTGGGCCCTCACCGACAAGGGATCTACCAGTCCCATGATTCGTAACTGTGAGAAATAAATGTTTTTGTTTAAGCCATTCAGTCTGCAGTATTTTGTTAGAGCAACCCAAATTAAGACAACAGCTCACACACGACTAGCATTTGTGAATTAGTCAGTGAATGATAAGTAGGTTGTTAGTAACAAGCTACTAGTATGTGCTATTTTTTTTTAATGGATACCAAAGTTAAATTATAAAAATAGATCTTTTGAGAGCACTTATATCAACACAATTCAAAGCACTTGACGTATATCAACTGATTCAATCTTGACAAGAAACTTATGAAGCAGTTATTATTATTATTAACACCATGCAAAAAGATCAAATAATTGGTCCAATTATTGGTCCACGCAGCTGGCAAATGGCAGAGTCAGAACATGCTCTGGAGTTGCCTAACTGCAGACTTTGAGCTCATAACCAATGGACTAAGCCATCTTTCAAATAAATCTGGGAATGACTGCCAAGTAGATTTCTTCAAGAGAACATATGAGAGAACTAATGAGAGAAACTATTGTGTTTATATTTACAAAATCTATAAGATGAGATATTGTTTATATTTATTATTCTCCATGTATTAGACCATAAAACCTTTGTGTTTTCATAAATCATTCACAGGATATTCTATGGTTTTGCTGTAGGACATGCTGCTCAAGTATAAAAATTCATTCCATAAAAACCAGTCTCATTATGTCTTGAGAGTTAACTTCCATTTATTAAATTGCTAAAATTTGAAAGTGGATAAATTTTATACATGGCACCAGTACTGTGCCTTTACAATGTCTTTCACATAAAGAATACATATGTCAGTTGACATAGGAAACTATTAAGAGGCAAAATTCCAANTATGTCTTGAGAGTTAACTTCCATTTATTAAATTGCTAAAATTTGAAAGTGGATAAATTTTATACATGGCACCAGTACTGTGCCTTTACAATGTCTTTCACATAAAGAATACATATGTCAGTTGACATAGGAAACTATTAAGAGGCAAAATTCCAAGATTTTACCAAAATCCTGGAATTTTATCAAATTCCTGTGATTTGATCAAAGAGAGTGTTCCAAGATCAATGGGACTGGAATGAGTTCTCTCAGCACCAGAAAGAACATAGGGAAGGGTCACAATATCCATATTCCAGAAGACAAAGATAAAAATGCTGGGCTTTGGGAGAGAAAAGGAGAGAGTAAAATTCCTTCAAGAGTAACACATTTAAATATGAGATTAAGTTAAACTTTTATAATCAGTGTACCAAGCTATTAGTGACTATCTAATTTAGACAGAAGCACAAGCTGGAATCAAGATAGCCAGAAGAAATATCAATAATCTCACATATACAGATGACACCACCCTTATGGCAGAAAGTGAAGAGGAACTAAATAGCCTCTTGATGAAAGTGAAAGAGG
>SJYV01010194.1:0-41055 GCA_006410875.1 Neotragus pygmaeus | reverse complement strand
GGTGTGTGTATAGTGGTGTGTGTGGTGGTGATGGGGGTGTGTGTATAGTGGTGTGTGTGGTGGTGACGGGGGTGTGTGTATAGTGGTGTGTGTATATAGCGGGGGGGGGTGTGTATAGTGGTGTGTGTGGTGTTGGTGGTGTGTATGTGGCGGGGGTGTGTGCATATAGCGGGGTGTGTGTATATGGTGTGTGTGTGGTGGTGGTGCCGTTTGTGTGTGTAGTGTGTGTAGTGCTGGTGTGTATACTATACACGTCACACACCACTATATATCGGTGGTGGTGGTGTGTGCAGCGTCAGTAGAGTGCATGTGTAGTGCTGAAGTGTGTGGTGGCGCTGAGGGGTCGTGTGTGCGGTGGTGGTGGTGGTGGTCCTTCTCCTGTGGGGGCAGTGCCAGGCCGCGCCTGCAGAGGTGTTGGGCGAGGTTGGCCCTGGAGCTGGCAGGGACCCACGTCTCGGGCGCTGCCCTGTGCTGCTGTGGGCCGGGCCGGGGCCCTCCCCACGCCCGGGGCCTCCTCCGTGGCCCCTCTTCCTTCCCCCCGCCCTGTGTCCGGGGCCAGGTGCGCCTGCCTAGGGACCCTGCCCTGCGGCGGGGCGTCTGAGGGTCTGGGCTGGGGCCCCAGCAGGGAAGGCCTGCGCTTGCTTGGGGAGAAGGCTGGCCACCCTCGGCCTCGGGCACTCGCTGCGAGTGCAGCTGGGCCTCTGTGCTGCCCCCTCGGCTGGCGCCCCTGGGCCTGGCACTGTCGGGCGGGCCCAGGCCTCGGGCGTGGGGGCTGTGCCCGTGTCCCCTTGGACAGGGACGTGCTGAGCGAGGCCCACGGACCCAGTGCTGAAAGCGCTCCGTCTCCAGAGGCCATGCCCGGCCTCCCTGCTCCATGCCTGCCCGCTCTGCAGGCCTTGCTCAGGGCCTGGCGCCGAGGCTGTGTCCTGCGCAGGTACCAGGAAGCCTCGGTTCCGGATGTCTGCCTGGGTCCCGGCTCTCCGGTCATGGGCCTGAGCGAGTCTGTCCCGGGGGTCTCCGCCCTCCCCCGGCCCCAGCTCCTCCGCCTGGGCCTGCTCCCCACTGCCCACCGGCCCGCTGGGTCCTGCCTGACGGGAGGGGCCTGGCCTGGAGTGCCGCCCAGGCCGCCCCACTGTGCCCGGGCTGCCCAGGCCCCGCTGACGCTCCGTGGTCTCCCTGCAGCTGAGGAGCCCGCCTCCCGGGTGTGCCCCCCGGGGCCTGGGGGCCAGTGGCTCTGACCCTTTCCTCCCCCGGCCCAGGCCCCGCCTGCCCGTCAGCCTGCGGCCTCACTCTCCCGCCCCGCCCCCGGTCTCGGCCTCCTCCTTGTCCACAGCAGTGCAGGGCTGGGGTGCATGTTGAGCTTCTGCTTTAGTTTCTTGAACAGATAAGGCGTTTTCCATCTGTTTTCAAGTCGTGTGTGTGTTCAGTCACTCCGTCGTGCCTGACTCTCTGTGACCCCGTGGACTGTGGCCCGCCAGGCTCCTCCGTCCACGGGATTCTCCAGGCAAGAATGCTGGGATGGGTTACCGTTTCCTTCTCTGGGGGATCTTCCCAGACCAGGGGTCGCACCTGGGTCTCCCGCACTGCAGGTGAATTCTTTACCATCTGAGCCGCCAGGGAAGCCCCTTTTCAAGTGAGCTGTGGTAAATTAGTGTCAGCTTGTGTGCAGGGGTCTGCTTTAGTTGCTACCATGCCTGCAGATACAGCTTTTTATTCCTCATATTTGTGCTTTTTCTTTTCTTTTTTTTTTAGCCAGTCTTGCTAGAAGTCTGTCAGTCATGTCTCCAAAGAGGAGCTTGAAAATCTTTAAAAACCTCTGTGCTTCCACTCTGCTCCATTCGTGACTGCTGTTGTGTGTGTGGTGGGGGGGCGGTGTCTGAGTGCCAGCCGCTTCCGGCCCCTCTGTGCCCCCAGCGTCCTCTCTGCCCTCACAGAGGCTCCGCTGCTGGCAGGCACACTCCGCTCTGCTCCTCCCCAGGTGCCCTGCTCTGCTCAGGGTGCTGGAGGTGGTGATGGCAGGTGCCACCAGGTCCCGCGTTACAGACAGACACCGTCAGTTGTGGACCTGGAACCCCCGGTTCCTAGTTCTCGGGAGCAGGGCACAGATGCCACGGCAAGGTGGGGTCACGGCAGTGTGGGGACTCCTCATCTTCCGGGCCTCTTCCGAGGGCGGAGAGCTGGAGCTGCGTGCCAGCTGCTTTAAGGGCGTGGCCCTCCTGTGCTCATCTCACCCGGAGACCAGGGGGCACCTGCCCGCTCTGCCTGCCCGTGCCCGCACAGGAGGGTGGGCACAGAACGCATGCATGGGCGGCCCGGCCTGCACGCCAGTGGCCCTGCCGAGGCGCCTGCAGGGCCGGCTCATCTTTCTTGGTGGCGGCTCCCTGCCTTTCTGCCTGGGGTTCTTCCCCATCAGTGTTTACGATTCTGCCATCACGTGTGCTGGAAACCTGATTGCTGCTCTGTATTTTGAATTGCTAGTAGTATGGGTTCAACTTTAAGGGTTGTCCAGTCGTGGTTATTTCTGTTTTCAACAATGAATTGTTTTTAGAAGTAATTGTAAATATCCAAAGCTATCTCTTGGATTACTTACATTCATACTGACTTTCCATTTACTGCTGTTACTGTTGAACCTCTGGCATGTCTTAGAGTGATTCCTTGTCAGTCAGATACACTGATATGCGGTGGTGGCTGTTTGGTCGCCCATCTGTGCCCGACTCTTTGCCACCCCCAAAGACTGCTGTGTGCCAGGCCTCACTGTCCCTCACATCTCCCGAGGTTTGCCCTGGTTCATGTCCATTCCCCTGGGGATGCCGTCCAGCCTTCTCGTCCCCTCATACCCTCTTCTCCTTCTGCCCTCAGTTTTTCCCAGCATGAAGGGCTTTTCCAATGAGTTAGTTGGCTGTTCATATCAGATGACCAAAATACTGGAGCTTCAGCATCAGTCCTTCCAACGAGGATTCAGGGTTGACTTCCCGTAAGATCGACTGGTTTGATCTCCTTGCTGTCCAGGGGACTTTCAGGAGTCTTCTCCAGCACCACAGTTCAAAGACATCAATTCTTTGGCATTCTGCCTTCTTCACGGTCCAGCTCTCACAACCATACGTGACCACTGGGAAGACCGTGGCCTTGATTAGACCAACTGTTGCCAGCAGAGTGACGCCTCTGCCTTTCAACACGCTGTCTAGGCTTGTCACAGCATTCCTGCCAGGAAGCTGTCATCTTCTGGCTTCATGGCCGCCATCACTATCCGCAGTGATTTTGAGCCCAGGAAGAGGAACTCTGCCACGACTGCCACAGTTTCCCCTTCTATTTGCCATGAAACAGTGGGGCCGGGCGACATGGTCGCAGATTGTTTCATATTTAGCTTTAAGCCGCTGTCTCGCTCTCCTCTGTCACCCTCATCAAGAAGCTCGTTAGTTCCTCTTCCCGTTCTCCACTAGCGTGGCATCTTCCAGATCTCTGAGTTGTTGGTGTTTCTCCCGCCTGTCTTGATTCCAGCTTGTAGCTCATCCGCCCGGCGTTTCTCGTGATGTGCTCAGCGTGCGGGTTAGACAGGGTGGCCGCAGGCAGCCCTGTCATAATGGTTTCTCAGTCTTGAACCAGTCGTTCCATACGGCGCACTAACTGTTGCTTCTTGACCCGCATGCAGGTTTCTCAGGAGACAGATAAGACGTCTGATATTCCCACCTCTTTAAGAGCTTTCCACAGATTGTTTTGATTCTCACAGTCAAAGGCTTTAGCATAGTCAGTGAAACAGAGGTAGATTTTTTCTGGAATTCCCTTGCTTTCTCTATGATCCAGGGAATATTGGCAATTTGATCTCTGATTCCTCTTCCCTTTCTAAAACCAGTTTGAACATATGGAAGTTCTTGGTTTGCACGATGCTAAAGCCTAGCACGCAGACTTTTGACCATCCCAGCAGGGAGAGGAGTGCGCCTGCCCAGTGGCTAGCGCGTTCTTTAGTGCCATGCCTCTTGGGAACTGGGGTGAGGACTGACCTTTTCCAGTCCCGTGGCCACTGCTGAGCCTTGCAGGTTTGCTCACATATTGGATGCAACACCTCGATGGCCCACCCTGCCCAGGTTCTGGGTAGCTCTGCTGGAGCCCCGTCGCCTCCACTAGCTTTACCACGAGGAGTGCTTCCTGAGGCCACTCGGCTTCGCGCTCCGCCGTCGCCTCCACCAGCTTTACCACAAGCGTGCTTCTTGAGGCCGCTCAGCTTCGCACTCCGCAGTGTCTGGCTCAGCTGGCTGGCCACACAGGTGTGGTGATGCAGGGCATTAGCAGCTGTTCTGTGTGGCTCCCTGTGTTCTCCCCATCCCTTGCTGGCCTCCCCAGTGTCTGCAGGCCTCTGCCGTCTCTGTCCTTTATTTTGCCACCCTTGGCCAAATGTCCCCTTTCCCTTTTTCCTGCGGAGTCTCGGGCTTCCTGCTTTTGCTGCTTCCTTCCAGCTTCCTGCAGTGCTTGCTGAAGAAGGCCTTCTCGCCTCTCTGTGCTGCTCTTCGGAGCTCTGCACTCAATGGGGTGCACCTTTCGCCTTCTCCCTCGCTTTCCACTTCTCTCCTTCCTCAGCTGTTTGCAGGGCCTCCTCAGAGACCCACTGTGCCTTCTGGTTCTTCCTTCTCTCTGGGATGGCTTTGTTTGCTTGCCTTGCTGTACAGTATTACGGACCTCCATCCGCAGTTCTTCAGGAACACTGTTAACAGGATCCAGCCCCCTGAATCTGCTCATTGCCCCGCTGCATATTCACAGGGATTTGATTTGAGTCGTACCTGGCCGGTCTAGTGGCTTTCCCTGCTCTGTTTCGTTTTAGTCTGAATTTTGCTATGAGAAGCTGACGATCTGAGCCACAGTCAGCTCCACGTCTTGTTTTTGCTGATTGTATACAGCTTCTCCATCTTTGGCTACAAAGAATGTAATCAATTTGATTTCGGTATTGACCATTTGGTGATGTCCACGTGTAAAGTCATCTCTTGTGTTGTTGAAAAAAGGTATTTGCTGTGACCAGTGAGTTCTCTTGGTAGAATTCAGTTAGCCTTTGCCCTGCTTCATTTTGTCCTCCAAGGCCAAACTTTCCAGTTACTTCAGGTATCTCTTGACTTCCTACTTTTGCATTCCAATCCCCAGTGATGAATAGAACATATCTTCTTTTGCTGTTAGTTCTAGGAGGTCTTCTGTGTCTTCATAGAACTGTTCAACTTCAGTTTCTTTGGCATCAGTGGTAGGGGCATCAGTTCAGTCGCTCAGTTGTGTCTGACTCTTTGTGACTCCATGGACTGTGGCACACCATGCTTCCCTGTCCATCATCAGCTCCCAGAGCCTGCTCAAACTCATGTCCGAGTTGGTGATGCCATCCAGACATTTTGTCCTCTGCCGTCCCCTATTCCTCCTGCCTTCAATCTTTTCCAGCATCTGGGTCTTTTCCAGTGAGTCAGTCACAGGATGAAAGGGTTGGGGCATAGACTTGGATTACATGTTGAATAGCTTGCCTTTAAGATGAACCAAGATCATTCTGTCACTTTTGAGGTTGCACCCAAGTACTGCAGTTTGGACTCTCGTTGCCTTGGAGGGCTTCTCCCTTTCTTCTATGGGATTCTTGCCACAGTAGTGGATGTAATGGTCATCTGAATTAGATTTGCCCGTTCCGTCCCTTCTGGATTCCTAAGTTGTTGTTTATTCTTGCCATCTCCTGCTTGACCGCGCCTGACTGATCTTGGCTCATGGGCCCAGCACCCCAGGCCCCTGTGCAGCTCTGTTGGCAGCATCAGATTTGCTCTCACCACCAGGCACGTCCGCAGCTGAGCGTCCTTTCTGCTTTGGCCCAGCTCACTCTTTCGGGGGCTGTTAGTGATTCTCCTCTGCGCTCCCCAGCAGCATATTGGACACCTTCCGACCCGGGGAACTCAGCTTCCAGTGTCTCATATCTTTTCGTCCTCTTATGCAACTCACGAGGCTCTCATGGCAAGTATACTAGGACGGTTTGCCATTCCCTCCAGGGGATCAGGTTTTGTCAGAACTCTCCGTTACAACCCGTCGCCTCAGTCTCGGCATCCGTGGTTAGGCTTTTCTGAGTGTTCCACGCGTGCTTGAAGCTGTCTCCCAGCCTCTGGGCAGAGGCCTCCGCCTGTGCTTGCTCGGCCTGGGTTAGTCGCACCCTTTCTGTGTGGCGTGTGCTCACTCTCACTTTCTGAGTTAGGTCAGTTGCCATGTCCTCCCGTGAGCATGTGCCCTTTTTCCTCAAAGATTTTCCAGTTTTGCTCTCCAGGTTTCAGGGCTCTGCTGGATGGATGCAGGCTGCTGATTAAGCCCAGCCGTTGCTCACTGGTGTGGCAGCCTCTCTCCTCAGGGCCCCGTGTTCACTGTTGGGCACACGACTGCTCTCCCACCCCCCTCCCCTTCCTCGCACTCTCAGCTGCTTCGCGCTGTGTCTTGTGAGTGGCCTTGTAGTCACTTCTTGCAGTCAGCATAGAAGTGCATCTCATTTGGTCACTTGAGAAGTGATTTCTTATTTTTTATTGAGATAAAGTTGATACACAATAAGTTTCAGGTGTACAGCAGTGATACACAATTTTTAAAGGTTATACTCCATTTATAGTCAGTAAGGCTGAGCGCCGAAGAATTGATGCTTTTGAAGTGTGGTGCTGGAGAAGACTCTTGAGAGTTTTCTTGGACAGCAAGGAGATCCAAGCAGTCCATCCTAAAGGAAATCAACCCTGAATATTCATTGGAAGGACTGATGCTGAAGCTCCAATACTTTGGCCACCTGATAAGAAGAGCTGACTCACTAGAAAAGATTCTGATACTGGGAAAGATTGAAGGCAAGAGAANCTAAAGGAAATCAACCCTGAATATTCATTGGAAGGACTGATGCTGAAGCTCCAATACTTTGGCCACCTGATAAGAAGAGCTGACTCACTAGAAAAGATTCTGATACTGGGAAAGATTGAAGGCAAGAGAAAAAGGGGGTGGCAGAGGATGAGATGGTTCAATAGCCTCCCCGACTCAATAGAGATGAGTTTGAGCAAGCTCTGGGACATAGTGGAGGATGGAAGGGCTTGACGTGCTGCACTCCACGGGGTCCCAAAGAGTCAGACACAGCTTAGTGGCTGAACAATAGTTGGTATAAAATGTTGACACTGTTCCCCTGTCCTGTACAGTATATCCTTGTATATTTGTTGCTTTTCTGATTTATAGGCGGTGGTTTGTGTCTTTTAACTACAGCCCCTCCCTGCTGCTCCCGCCTTCCTTTGCCTGTTGATGACCACGAGTTGAACTCTCCGTCTGAGAGTCTGCTTCTCTGTCTTGGTATACTCACTAGTGTGCTCCACTTTTTAGACTACACACACATAAGTCACGTCCTACAGGATTTCACACACACGAGTCACGTCCTACAGGATTTCACACACACGAGTCATGTTCTACAGGATTTCACATACATGAGTCACGTCCTACAGGATTTGGCTTTTTCTGACTTGTTTCACTTAGCATAATGCCCTTCAAGTCCATCCATGTGGCTGTAAATGTAAGTTTCTCTTTTTCTGGTGGCCGAGCAGTATTGGATTGTGCACACGTATATGTGTTACACTACCTCTGTCCGTTCATCCGTTGATGGACGTTTAGGTGGCTTCCATGTCCCGGCTACTGTAAACGGTGCTGCTTTGAACACTGGTGTGCGTGTGTCTTTTCAAATTAGTGCCTTCATTTTCTTCAGATATCTGCCTGGGAGTGGAGTTGCCAGGTTGTACGTTAGCTCTGTTAACCCGTTTTCTGAGGAAGCTCCTTGTCTCACACGGGGACTGCACCAGTTTGCCTTCCCACCAGCAGTGTATAAGCGTTCTCTTTTCTCCACATCCTCACCAGTGGTTGTTATTCGTGGTCTTTTTGATGACAGACATTCTGACAGGCGAGAGTTGTTAATCTCATTGTGGTTTTGATGTGCATTTGAGAAGCTATTTCTTTTTTTTTTTTTTTTTNGCGTTCTCTTTTCTCCACATCCTCACCAGTGGTTGTTATTCGTGGTCTTTTTGATGACAGACATTCTGACAGGCGAGAGTTGTTAATCTCATTGTGGTTTTGATGTGCATTTGAGAAGCTATTTTTTTTTTTTTTTTTTTTTGGCTGAGCCGAGTCTTAGGTGCGGCATGCTGGATCTTTCAGTTGCAGCCTGTGGGATCTTCTAGTTCCCTGATCAGGGATCAAACCCAGGCCCTCTATGTTGGGAGCACAGTCTTAGCTGCAGGACCAGGGGAATCCTGGGCAGCTGTTTCTTCATGGTGGAATGAATCCTTGTCACCTCCAGTGGCTGCTGATCTCTTTGGGTTGATTTCTGCTGCAGCAAGGCCGCCATTCGGGCTTCGCCTTTCATCTGCCCGCTCCTCTTCCTGAGTTATACGCCCTCACTTCCATCCCTCTGCAGGGTTGTCCTTTTCCTCTGGAGTTCTGAGCTTTACAGACAGGTGTCATGCGGTGCGCTTGGCTTTGCGCCTGGTCTCTTGTTTGGCACCATGTTTGGGGCCCATCGGCGTCTTAGTCCCCATTCTCACCACTGGTTGCTGCTGCTGTTCAGGGGCTCAGTGTCCTGCTCCTAGTGACCACGGCCTGCAGCACGCCAGGCCTCCCCTGTCCTGCACCCTCTGCCGGAGCTCACTCAGACTCGTGTCCAGTGAGTCAACTCATCCTCTGTTGACCCCTTCTCCTCTCACCTTCAATCCTTCCCAGCATCAGGATCTTTTCCAGTGAGTCACCTCTTCACATCAGGTGGCCAAAGTACTGGAGCTTCAGCTTTGGCATCAGTCCTTCCAATGAATATGCAGGACTGACCTCCTTTAGAATGGACTGGTTGGATCTCCTTGCAGTCCAAGGGACTCTCAAGAGTCTTCNGATCTTTTCCAGTGAGTCACCTCTTCACATCAGGTGGCCAAAGTACTGGAGCTTCAGCTTTGGCATCAGTCCTTCCAATGAATATGCAGGACTGACCTCCTTTAGAATGGACTGGTTGGATCTCCTTGCAGTCCAAGGGACTCTCAAGAGTCTTCTCCAACACCATAGTTCAAAAGCACCAGTTCTTTGGTGCTCAGCCTTCTTTACGACTCAGCTCTCACATCCATACTTGACTACTGGGAATACCATAGCTTTGAGTATATGGACCTTTCTCAGGAAAGTAATGTCTCTGTTTTTTAATGCACTGTCTAGACTTGTCATAGCTTTTCTTCCAAGGAGCAAGTGTCTTTTAATTAATTTCATGGCTGCAGTCACCGTCTACAGTGATTTTGGAGCTCAAGAAAATAAAGTTTGTGACTATTTCATTTTTTCCCCATCTGTTTGCCATGAAGTGATGGAACTGGCTGCTATGATCTTCTTTTTCTGAATGCTGTTTTGTGCCAGCTTTTTCACTCTCCTCTTTCACTTTCATCAAGAGGCTCTTTAGTTCCTATACACTTTTGGCCATAAGGGTGGTGTCATTAGCATTATTTGAGGTTATTGATATTTCTCCCGGCAATCTTGATTCTAGCTTGTGCTTCATCCAGCCCAGCGTTTCTCANCTCTAGGTTGTTATCCAGCCCCCATTTGAGTTTCCTGAGTCATACAGTGGATTCCCACTGGCTCTCTATTTTACATATGGTAATGGATGTTTCCTTGTTACTCTCTCCATACCTCCCATCCTCTCCTCTTCTTCTCATGAAAAGTTACTTGCTTTTCCTATTTACTAATATACAATTTATGGAGCTCTCTAAGTGGCGCAGTGGTAAAGAATCCACCTGCCAATGCAATAGATGCAAAGAGAAGTGGGTTCTATCCCCGAGTTGAGAAGATCCCCTGGAGTAGCAAATGGCACCCTGCTTCAGTATTCTTGCCATACTTGTTTTCTCCTATTTAAAAGTGAAACAAATCCTAGCTACATTTTTTGAAGATTATTATCTTGATAACTTACTCCCTGACAAAGAAACTAATGCAAAATAGGTAATTTTTAAAGCAAGTTTTGTGATGTATTTCCATGTATAACATTGAAAGCCTCCTTGCTGTAAGCCCTTGGAAGGAAAGTTTTTTTTAAACAACACTTTCAACTGTAATATGAAAGAGGGATGCTGAAAATGAACACTGATGTTCCTTTAATCTCATACTTCATAGTGACAAATCAGAGACCTTCTGAAGACTTGGTTCACATCACACAGTATGTAACAAAATTCCCTTCCCAATGTCAAATTAGAAGCTAATATTTAGAGCTTTTTCAGGTTGAATATANTGCTGAAAATGAACACTGATGTTCCTTTAATCTCATACTTCATAGTGACAAATCAGAGACCTTCTGAAGACTTGGTTCACATCACACAGTATGTAACAAAATTCCCTTCCCAATGTCAAATTAGAAGCTAATATTTAGAGCTTTTTCAGGTTGAATATATAAAACCAAGCCTTTGGAATGTTAAATATAAAAAAATGTGTCCCTATAAATAATATTATTACTTAATTATGTTTAGGAACTTTGAAACAAACTTGTAAAGATTTGTTGGTTGAAATAATTAATAATTTTTGTGATGACATTCACTTTAGAACATATGCATTTGGAAAAATAGAATTTGGGCATTTCAAGTAGAGGAAAAAATTCCAGATCTCAGTTTTTTAACTCTTAAAAAAAAATTTTATGTTTAAAATATGTCTACAATCTGCCCCTCTAGGATTATTTTAGAAAATTATTCTAGAAAATCTTTCACTGTTAAAGCATGAAGGTTCCTACTTGTAATTAAATTATATATTCCAGTCTTTTGGACTCTGTGGGAGAGGGAGAGAGTGGGATGATTTGGGAGAATGGCATTGAAACATGTATAATATCATATATGAAATGAATCACCAGTCCAGGTTTGATGCATGATACAGGATGCTTCGGGCGGGTGCACTGGGATGACCCAGAGGGATGGTACAGGGAGGGAGGTGGGAGGGGGGTTCAGGATGGGGAACACCTGTGTACCCATGGCAGATTCATGTTGATGAATGGCAAAACCAATACAATAGTGTAAAGTAATTAGCATCCAATTAAATAAATTTATATTAAAAATAAATAAATAAAAATAAATTGTCCTTGCCCACTGTTGAGCAGGGTGTAAATACATTTTAAAGAATAGCTGTGTCTGGGACTTCCCCTGTGGTCCAGTGGTTAATACTCCATGCTCCCAATGCAGGGGCACAGCTTTGATCCCTAGTCAGGGAGCTAAGATCCTTCATGCCACATGACCCAGCTAAAAAAAATTAAAATACTAAATAAAAAAATTTTTAAATTAAAAATAAGTATGTCACGCAAAAAGTCCTAAATTCTTTGATCAACCCTGATAATAGATCATAATTTTAAAATGTTAAAAATTTTTGTTCTTAAGTAAAACTTATTTTTTTAAGCATTTCACTGTTTTCTTTCTAACTTTGTAGTTATAACATGTAAAGACCACATATGGTTTTCAAAATACTTATGTTTTCATACTTGATGAGCTTTGTTCACCTTATGGCATGTTTAAAAAATGATAATTAGAAGATCGTGTCACTTAAGAGCTAAACAGTGCTAAAAGATGAAAGTATACAGGAGTTTTTTGGTAATATAGTGATAGCTTAAAGAAACCCAAGTATATCTTGAGAGGATATGTTAAAAACTTGCTTTAAGAAATGATGATCCATATCTTTGATTCAATAGGAAATGTGTGATGCTATTATCAAGTCTTAGTATCTGCTAACCTGCCTTTCTTATGGCATAAGCACTGTAAAGTTAAGGACTTCTCAAACCATGTTGTCGTTGTTCAGCCACTAAGTTGTGTCTGACTCCCTCAACCCCATGAACTAACCGTAGCATGCCAGGCTTCCCTGTCCTTCACTATCTCACAGAGTTTGTTCACATTCATGTCCATTGAGTTAGTAATGCTATCTAAACCATCTCATCCTCTGCCACCTGCTTCTGCTCTTGCCCTCAGTCTTTCTCAGCATCAGGGTCTTTTCCAAAAAGTCAGCTCTTTGCTTCAGGTGGCCAGAGTATTAGAGCTTCAGCTTCAGTCCTTCCAATGAATATTCAGGGTTGATTTCCTTTGGGATTCACTGGTTTGATCTCCTTGCTGTCCAAGGGACTCTCTAGAGTCTTCTCCAGCACTGCAATTCAAAAGCATCAATTTTTGGCACTCAGCCTTCTTGATGGTCCAACTCTCACATCCATACATGATTACTGGAAAAACCACAGCTTTGATTTAGGATTATATAAATGTTTTTAATGCTCTTATTTTGACCTATGGTATCACTAATTTTAACATGAAACTTCCATTTAAGGACAAATTTGGTTCTTTTATGAGCCTTTTGGTTTTCATCTTTTCTGTGATCACACTTCTGGAACATGTGAAATGAAAATGTAATTTCATACTCTCTATGATGAGAAAGAAAATATATTCCCTTATCACAGGATGAAGGTATTGTTTCCATCTGAATATATTATATCCTAGGTAGCCTGGAAAAGTGAATGTCTCTGAAAGTATGATTTAGCTTTTATACTTTATGAAGCTTTATTTACATAGACAGTTTTTAGAAACTGTTGTCAATGAAAATTTATATTTGGACAGTGAAGTCTATGAGTACTGTTTAGTGAGAAGTGGGTTGTTCTTGAGTAATTATTATTTGAATTAATGCAACCTGGGTAGTTAGACAACCTTAGGAATTGCTAAACTCTATAAGAGGACATTTCCTTTATGGATCATAAGTTTTCAACTTTCCCCCAAGTCAGTACTTCAGCTTTAAATTTAATGTGATTGTCAAATAGGTTGGCTTCCCTAGTGGCTCAGACGGTAAAGAATCCACCTGCATTGCAGGAGACCTGGGTTCGATCCCTGGGTTGGGAAGATCCCCTGGAGGAGGGCATGGCAGCCTACTGTAGTATTCTTCCCTGGAGGATCCCCATGGTGGGCTAGTCCATGGGGTTGCAAAGAGTCGAACATGACTGAGTGACTAAGCACAGCATACAACACATCGAGTAGCTGTAGGTAGTAGTGGAATATCTTTCTTTCATGTAAGACTTGGCACAAGGATAGTATTGTGTAAAAATAACAATTATAATTTCTCTCAACAGCTGTGACATCTTATGAAGATCTTGGACTCTTTGCATTTGGATTACCTGGAAAGGTAATTTTTTTTTTTTTTTCCTTGCTGTATTCAAAATCCTGAAAGGCAGTTTTTCCCTTCCATTTCCAGTTAGAAAAGACAAGTATATATAGGAGGAAGAAATTTAAGGGAATAAAAGGAAACGAAAGTGAAGAAACAGAACGATGTGAATAGAAAGAGAAAGAAGAAATCTCTATGACCTTCCTAAAAGATAAATATAATTCAACACTTAGATTTTTTTAGTGTTTTTTACTCTAATGAAGGAGAGCAGTGACTTATAATTTTAAATCAATAACAATGGCCTGTTTTAACATTTTGTAATTAATGTTGATGAGATTACGTTTGAATTGTCATGAAGACTGAACAAGACAGATGCATAGAATTAACCTTAGAGCATGTTTATAAAATTGATAATTAGGAGATCATGTCATTTAAGAGCTGAATAGTGCTAAAAGATGATCCTTCATTTATAGGTGAGGAAATTAAGGCCCAGAGAAGGGAAGGGGCCTATTTGTCTACAATTACTCAAGCCAGTATGGAAGCATAGGACTCCAGACTCAAACTCTATTATTTTTCCTCCCCAGAATGAGAGAAATAACAACAGTATTTATGGGGCATTCATTTGTGGTGGGCATGCTAAACTAGTTTAGTTAAACTAGTTACCTGTCTTCCACAGATAATCTGGAGTTAAATATTGTTGTTAGTGTTTTAATAATTTTTTTTTTTCTGAAGAGCTATCATACCCATTCCTATGTTGATTCCAAACAGAGCATTTTCTTTTCATTTTGTAAATCTGTTGTTTGAATTTTTTGTTTGTTTTTTATCTAAAAGGTGCTATTTTGTTGATGGCTGAACTAACTTTAAGTCGGAGAGGAAAAAGATACAGCTATGTTGCATTCAAATTAACTTTGCATTTAAAGTACAAAAGAGAATATTTAAATCATGTTATATAATCTCATGGTTTGGATCCTTATAGCCTGAAATTTGAACTAAATGGAGACTATGTTACTTTTGAGGGTAAAGGTTTTTGTTAATCGTCCTTGGTAACAATTCTTCTTGAAGATCAGGATGTTTGTTATAATTAAGATCAATATTCTACGTCCAGTTTAATCAAGGGAGAAGAAGAAAATGTTATTTATATAAGAAAACTCTCTAATTAATTTAAAACAATCTATGAACATGACTGAGCATCATCGATGTTATTTCACATTAGTATTTCCTTCATTCCTTGGATAGCAGCAGAGTCTACAAGAAGAACATGGATTATTGAGAGTCCCCTTTTCCTATACTCTAGAGTAGCTGCATTATCATTTTAGTATATGCACACAGTTTTTAGTAGGCAGATACACAGACAGAATACTGTAAATGAGTTATTTGTTTGTTTAATATTTTCTCTCAACTTCCAGAGTTGGTTTGAAACTTTCCTATTTCCTTCTTCCCAGATGTTATATGAATATAGATATGACATATGATAGGGCCACATTATTCAGAAATTAAATATTTTTGAAATGATTTGAACTTTTTAAGAAAAATGTTTTAATTGTCTATAAATGGTTTATGTACTTGCCAAACATTTATTGAGCAAATACCATGTGGCCATGCACTGTACTAGGCACTAGAAAGATGGATAGATGGGTAGATATACTAACTTTCTAGATCAAAAATGCTTCAAATGAGCCAGAAAATGGGGAAATACTCATCAATACATTGATATTATTGCTTTTTGCGGAATATTAATAGAAAAATCCAAATTTCATGTGTGATTGATAACAGATATCAATTGCATATGAAAGACGGTATACAGAAATTTCAGAAAAGTTTTTTCACAAATAACTGTGACATTTTGGAACTAATTTTTAAATGGGTTGACATTTAAAGGTTTTTCTGGAAAATATTAGAATGACAATTATCATATCTTCAAAGACATCTTGCCAGATGTTTCTATCATTAGCCCTGCTTTCCAAGACCTCTATGTCTTAATAACTTAGTTTGTTCCCAGGATAGGCAAATGGAATTCCTAGGAGCAGAAGGGTGATCTCTTTCCAGTCCATGCACGACTGAATGATCTTAGATAGCTAGTCAGCTCCAGACATACATTGGAGGTACAGATTCACCAAGATTTAAGTGATTAAAAGGCCCAAGTGGAAGCAGAATGTTTAATCACTTCTTCTGAGTGCATCTGATGACCAAGAATTCAGTTTCTGACTTTCCTTGAAAAATCAGAAGATCTAGCTACATTGGATTCACATTCTCATATGTCAGCAACTGGCCAGAGCTGTATAACAGCTGCCCCATTTTGAAAGAGGAGAAATGCTCCAGTGTATTACAGTCTTCACTACCTCCTATTGTCTTACGCACAGCCCACTGCATGCTACTGAGTTTGAAATGCTTTGGTTTTCAGATATGTGGGCTCTAGAGTTTTCTGCTTTAGAATTAATTTATCCCTGCAACAAGGCTCCCATGTTCAAGGCTTGGTGTTTGCCAAGCTGATACACTCTGAAGATTATGTTT
The DNA here is from genome assembly GCA_006410875.1 of Neotragus pygmaeus. Classification (NCBI taxonomy): domain Eukaryota; kingdom Metazoa; phylum Chordata; class Mammalia; order Artiodactyla; family Bovidae; genus Neotragus; species Neotragus pygmaeus. Next base: position 25,425 of record SJYV01010194.1, on the reverse strand, counting down.
CTTTTTATACAATACCGCATTGGCACAACACACCTCAAGCTGTCCCAGTATACCTAGCAAAGCAATGTGATATAACCAGTAAAAAAAAAAAAAAAAAGACCAAATTAAAAAAAATGAGACCAAATAGATTCAATTTCAATTCTTTGGTACTTTGATAACCATTGATTCCCTAGCTTTTTAACACTTTTAACTGTTTTTAAAATGGCTGCCAAGGAAACCTACAAAAGTGTGCTTTATAGTAACCATGGAACTATTAAAGAAAGGCTTTTTATGTGATGATTATTAGTTTTATGTATTACAAATGACTGGCAGAGTGTGTTCTTTTCGGTTTCTCTTCACTCAATTTCTGCATCTGTTTTCAAGTAATAGTTATTGAATTTTAATAAAATACCAATCCTTTTATATTATTTCCCCTTTCATCTTCTGAATACATTTGTTCTTTTATAGGTGATGGTGGCGAGCACCATAATCATTCAGAACATTGGAGGTAAGCAATTGAAAGTGCACAGCTTATGCCTAGACGTGGTAGAAATGATTTCCTCCTTTGGTTTCTTGCTTGCTACATGTCCAGCTGGGAACCTAAACCTCTGTAGGCATAGGTATCTCAGAAGCCCTGTGTGTTGACCTATTAGTCTTTCTTTTTTTAAAAGATCCTTTTTAGCAGCCCTTGTAGGACAATAGCTTCTAAATTCAGTTAAACTCTTGCTTTCAGTCTTGTTACACAGGTCTGTAACACACCTCTGAAGCACTGGTTTTCTGTAATTGTGGCAGTGGTGAAGTATAGCTTGGAAAAACTCTCCAGGTGATTCTGGAGTAGTTCCCCTCTATTTTGTCCTGATCACCTGCTGTGATGTATACTGCTTTAGAAGGAGGGATGTTCCATGGCTGTGAACAGTCATGTGTAGAAAGGCAATCTCCTTTTGTAAGCACGAAATCGAAAGTGACCATGTGGTGTACAAAATAAACAAGCTTGAGACAAATAAAAAGTATTCTCAGATTTTTCAGAATTCCCTATTTTCGCATTAAAAAAAAATGATCTGGTATCAAGAACTATAGAAACAAAAAGTACTGTTAAGTTAATTATTGATCATTATTGACTAAATATATTAAACATTTAAATCCAAAATCCTATGGGAATCATGTTTGTATATGTTGTAAAGAAGTTACATCATGCTGAACAATGTCTTAATTTTCTTTTACCATTTACTTGAGTGCTAAATAAATGTTTTTAGTGTAAAGTTAAATACACAGAGTTAATATGCACCTTGAATCTTTCACAAGATTGTATGGTCAGAGGAAATTTTAATCTTATTTGTTTATCTTATTATTATTTCAGTTTCCGTTGAGTTCAGCAAAATTCCGTATTTAAGTTCAACAAAATTCCATCTTTAATGAGTTACTTGGTCAAGGAAAAAATTAGCATGCCAACAATAAATTGTATTTGCCATTGTTTTGGAAATCCTGAACATTCATGTTTTAATTCTTTGAATTTTCAGGGCAATATACATATATATATTTGTATACAATGGCACCCCACTCCAGTACTCTTGCCTGGAAAATCCCATGGACAGAGGAGCCTGATGGGCTGCAGTCCATGGGGTCGCTAAGAGTCGGATACGCCTGAGCGACTTCACTTTCACTTTTCACTTTCATATATTGGAGAAGGAAATGGCAACCCACTCCAGTGTTCTTGCCTGGAGAATCCCAGGGATGGGGGAGCCTGGTGGGCTGCTGTCTATGGGGTCGCACAGAGTCGGACACGACTGAAGCGACTTAGCAGCAGCAGCAGCATACACACATAATAATTGAAGGAAAAGAATGCTTTCTTGGATGTCATTCCAAATGATTTCCTTTTTAACACACCTACTTCACTCTTCACATTAGAAGTCAGTAACCTGTCTTTTCCCTAATGAATCTAGGAAATGCCATGACTTTAAGATCTACTTGGAATATTTTGTTTTAGCTGGTATGCTTAAATGTGTACTGGTAATGTCCCTAATGTGAAAACAATCCCTCATTTTCCTCTCTCTATGATTGTTGTTGTTTAGTCACTAAACAAACTCTTTTGTGACCCCCTGGATTGTGGTCGGCCAGGCTCCTCTGTCCATGGGATTTCCCAGAAAAGAGTACTAAGTGAGTTGCCATTTCCTTCTCCAGGGGATCTTCCTGACCCAGAGATCGAACCCATGTCTCTTGCATGGGCAGGTGAATTCTTTACCACTGAACCATCAGGGAAGCCCCTCTGTATGATTACTAAGAACCATCAATCACAGTTTGTATTTTATGGAGAATTTTCAACTCAGGAATTTCAATCTGAATTTGTGGCTATGGCAAATGCCTGCTGCTGTATTCTCAGTGTCCTTCACCCGGATCGCTTCCTGTCTTCTAAGCTGGTCTGCAACTGTTATTGTTCCTGACTCTTTTAGCACTTGCTGTTATCAGGTCGAAGTTACCTCTGCATATGCTTTCTTCTCTCACTATTATTATCAGCTCCTCCAAGTCAAGTATTACTCTCTCTCTTTTTTTTTTTTTGGTACTCTTGGAACCTAGCACAATATTTGGGACTTGATAAACCTTTTATTCAACTAAATATTAGTTGAATATAATTTGTATGTGCTGTTTGCAAGTACTTTGTAATATTCTAGCTGTATTTATCAAGAAGATCAAAGGGGACTTCTAGACTGATCACTAGCTTTAAATAATGGAAAAGCTGAACATGAAACATGGAAAGATATTAGAGTAATNGCTGTGGTTTTTCCTGTGGTCATGTATGGATGTGAGAGTTGGACTGTGAAGAAGGCTGAGTGCCGAAGAATTGATGCTTTTGAACTGTGGTGTTGGAGAAGACCCTTGAGAGTCCCTTGGGCTGCAAGGAGATCCAACCAGTCCACTCTGAAGGAGATAAGCCCTGGGATTTCTTTGGAAGGAATGATGCTAAAGCTGAAACTCCAGTACTTTGGCCACCTCATGCGAAGAGTTGACTCGTTGGAAAAGACTGATGCTGGGAGGGATTTGCGGCAGGAGGAGAAGGGGAAGACAGAGGATGAGAAGGCTGGATGGCATCACCGACTCGATGGATGTGAGTCTGAATGAACTCCGGGAGTTGGTGATGGACAGGGAGGGCTGGCGTGCTGCAATTCGTGGGGTCGCAGAGAGTCAGACACGACTCAGTGACTGAACTGAACTGATGCAACTTCCATCACCAGTCACATCCACAACTGGCTGCTGTTTTCGCTTTGCTTCAATTTTTTCATTCTTGTAGAGCTGTTCCTCCACTGATCTCCGGCAGCATATTGGGCACCTACCAACTTGGGGAATTCATCTTTCCGTGTCGTATCTTGTTGCCTTTTCGTACTGTTCATGGGGTTCTCAAGACAAGAATACCGAAGTGGTTTGGCATTCCCTTCTCCAGTGGACCATGTTTTGTCAGAACTCTCACCGTGACCCATCTGTCTCGGGTGGCCCTACACGGCATGGCTCAGAGTTTAACTGAGTTAGGCACGGCTATGGGCTGTGTGGTCAGCTTGGGTGGTTATATACTGTCTGCCTGTGTGAGTTGACACTGCCTTGTGTTTGGTTTCCAGCTTTTGCTGTGTCGACTGATGGCTCCTGGAGCACAGGTTTGCACATCCTGTTGTTATGCATGTAGCAAAGGTATTGCTGAGTCATAGGGTCAGCTCAGCTGGTAAGGAATCCGCCTGCGATGGGGGAAACCCAGTTTGACTCCTGGGTTCGGAAGATCTCCTGGAGTAGGGATGGGCTTCCCTCTCCGGTACTCTCGGGCTTCCCTGGCGGCTCAGATGGTAAAGACTCTGCCTGCAATGCGAGAGTCCTGGGTTCGATCCCTGGCTTGGGAAGATCCCCTGGAGGAGGGCATGGCAACCCACTCCAGTACTCTTGCCCGGGGAATCCCCGTGGACAGAGGAGCCTGGTGGGCTCCAGTCCTGGGCACACAGAGAATCGGACACGACTGAGCAACTAAGCGCAGCTCAGGCTTAAGATTGAAAGCATATTTTTTGATAAAAACTATTTCTAAAACAAAAATAATAGAGGAGTACTCTTTTTAGATCTCCTTCACATTTGGAGGATAGAAGACAGCTGGCCTCTCCTGTCTGCTTGTGTGTTTGGTGGTTTGATTGAAGTTGTATGCAATCACTTTTTCAGATAACTGTGGATTTTCTCTGGTGCCACACCCATCTGTGACAGGTAGCAGTTTCTCTTGGTTAGCTGCAGCACTCTGAACGAATCTCCTGCCCACATGTGAGTGTGCAGCACCACATGCTGGTCATTTGCACAGTAATATGTTACCTGGGAAGGGATAGCTTCCAGATAGGGATGTCTTTCAACATCCAGGTTTGTTTGTTTTTTTTTTAAACAAGTCACATTTGTTACTGTCACCGATATCGTCAGAAAGGTGTCCAAATGTGGATGCCTTTCAAGCCCTCAGTAATGGACATATGTTTTCCAAACTTCTGATTTTTGCTGGAAAGCTCCAGTTTTGTGACTGGCTACAAGTAGCATCAGCTGTTTTCCTTGAAGAGACAGCCTTATTTCACTCATTTTTGAGAAAATGTCTGACAGTATCCAAGTCTGAATATGCACAGATGGGTCTGTCAGGCCTCTGTCAAGGCAGATTGAAGTTTCCAGGGCAGTGGGGCTCACTCGGTGTGTAGCTGTGTTCTTCGGAGCATTGCAGATGTGCTCCATGCCGACTCCCTGTTTCGTCACATCGGGCGTTCAGAAGGCGTGCTCAGGGTTAGGGTTAGTGCAGTTACTGCCTTGGCAGCATCACGGACACTTGGAAGTGGCGCTGACCTTTCAGCTCAGTGCCTGCTGCTGACGAGCATGGCGGCTCCGGCGCCCGCTGCACGTTTTGTGATGACCGTGGCTCTGTGACGCGTGTGTGCAGAGAATGGCCTCTTACCTTGCGCTTGTCAAATCTGCCTTGGTCATTCTTGGTTCTTCCCGTTTCTGTGTAATTGAAAATTATCTTGTTTCCACACACACACACGCAGACAACTGCCAGCACACATACACACATACGGAAGCACATACATGCACGCAGCACACGTACACACACATGGAAGCACATACATGCACGCAGCACACGTACACACACATGGAAGCACATACATGCACGCAGCACACGTACACACACATGGAAGCACATACATGCACGCAGCACACGTACACACACATGGAAGCACATACATGCACGCAGCACACGTACACACACATGGAAGCACATACATGCACGCAGCACACGTACACACACATGGAAGCACATACATGCACGCAGCACACGTACACACACATGGAAGCACATACATGCACGCAGCACACGTACACACACATGGAAGCACATACATGCACGCAGCACACGTACACACACATGGAAGCACATACATGCACGCAGCACACGTACACACACATGGAAGCACATACATGCACGCAGCACACGTACACACACATGGAAGCACATACATGCACGCAGCACACGTACACACACATGGAAGCACATACATGCACGCAGCACACGTACACACACATGGAAGCACATACATGCACGCAGCACACGTACACACACATGGAAGCACATACATGCACGCAGCACACGTACACACACATGGAAGCACATACATGCACGCAGCACACGTACACACACATGGAAGCACATACATGCACGCAGCACACGTACACACACATGGAAGCACATACATGCACGCAGCACACGTACACACACATGGAAGCACATACACGCACGCAGCACACGTACACACACATGGAAGCACATACATGCACGCAGCACACGTACACACACATGGAAGCACATACATGCACGCAGCACACGTACACACACATGGAAGCACATACACGCACGCAGCTCACGTACACACATGGAAGCACATGCACGCAGCACATGTACACACACATGGAAGCACATACACGCAGCACACGTACGCACACATGGAAGCACATACACGCACGCAGCTCACGTACACACATGGAAGCACATGCACGCAGCACATGTACACACACATGGAAGCACATACACGCACGCAGCACACACACACACACATGGAAGCACATACATGCACCCAGCTCACGTACACACATGGAAGCACATGCATGCAGCACATGTATACACACATGGAAGCACATACACGCACACAGCACACACACACACACGGAAGCACATACACGCACGCAGCTCATGTACACACATGGAAGCACGTGCATGCAGCACATGTACACACACATGGAAGCACATACACGCACAGCACACACACACACATGGAAGCACATACACGCACTCAGCACACATACACACATGGAAGCACATACATGCACGCAGCTCACGTACACACATGGAAGCACATACACGCACGCAGCACATGTACACACACATGGAAGCACATACATGCATGCAGCACATGTACACACATATGGAAGCACATACATGCACGCAGCACATGTACACACACATGGAAGAGACACCCTGGTGAGATCTGGCCGGGATGGCACTGACTGTAAGTCGGGAGGAGGAGAATTAATTTCTTTCTGGTATTAAGTTTTCTGATCCCATAAGCATGGACTCTTTCGCCACTTAGAAGTGTTCCATGACAAATCTTTATGCTATTTCAATGATTTTTTTTTTTTTTTTTAGTTTTCTTCCTTTAACTTTATTGGTATAGACGTAGCTGATGTCTCTTTCTAACTTGCTGACTGGTCATTGCTAGGCCCTCCCCGCCCATCTGACTGTAGGTCAGACAGATCTTTTGGCTTCACTTCTGTCAAGTGGAATCCTCGATTTTATTTTCAAGATTTGCAATTTCAGGGGCTTCCCTGCTGGCTCAGTGGTAGAGAATCTGCCTTCAAGCGCAGGAGAGACGGGTTCAATCCCTCATTCAGGAAGATCCCACGTGCCATGGAGCAGCTAAGCCCGTGGCCCGCAGCTGCTGAGCCTGTGTCCAGAGCCTGGGAGCCTCGTTACTGGAGTCCGCGTGCCCTGGAGCCTGCACTCTGCACCCAGAGGAGCCCTGCCCTGAGGATGCCACCCCGCAGCAGGGACCTTGGCCAGGCCTGTGCCAGCAGAGCAGCGGCGGCAGAGGCCGGGCTGAGCCCTGAGCAGTAACCGAGTGGCGGGGAAGCTGAGCCGGCACGGCGAGGGGTGGGTGTCTGAGAGCCTGCCTGCCAGTGTATGGGCACGGGCTTGAACCTGGAACGTGGTCTGGGGATGTCGGAGACGCCACAGAGCGCCTGAGCCTGTGCGCCACAGCTGCCAAGCCAGTGCTGCCAGCAACAGAAGCCCCAAAACGGGAGGCCCGTGCACTGCAAAGAAAGTAGCCTCTCGCGCCAAACTCGAGAAGACCCAGAGTAGCCAGAAAGAAGGCAGGTTTAAAGAAGAGTGAGGGGCTAATGCCTCAGGCACATCAGTGTGCGGGGAGGGCGGGCCCAGGGTGGACAGCAAGGCTGAGGGGGCCTCGGAAGGGCCGCGAAGCAGCGAAGGGGAGAGCTGGGAGTCTTGTTGCTATGTAATACTTGATCTGTGTGTGAACGCGTATATAGTAGACATGTTGTGAGGGATCATAAGCCCCGGTCAGCATTGAAAATCAGACCATCGTGCGCCTCCCTGCACATCTTTTTTCCCTCCCCTTCTGAGATAGCCACGGTCCTCTCATATTTATCATTCCCTTATTTTCTTAAGCCCTTTTAAAAATGCCTGTATGTGTGTAATGAGTATTTTCATAAATTATCTTCACCTGTTTTTGACACGCATGAAAGTGGCGTGTGTGTGTTGCCTTCGTTTACAAGAGTCCTCATGCTGTCTGTGTGGCTGCATTCTCCCTTTGCACTGATGTAATTAGTTCACGCTTCACATACTACAGTTCACATATCATTTAGTGCGTTATGTATTGTGATTTATGCATCAGTAATTTTGTTGAACTGTGGACAAAAGATAGTCTTTTCAATACATTATTCTGGGGCAATTCGATATTCACACGAGAAAGAAGGAAACTTGGCCCATGTCTTACACCACTCAGAAACGTCAACTCAGAATGGGCCGCAGACTTCAGTGGGAGATCCGAAAGTCTGAAACTCGTAGGAAGTAAACCACCTCGTTGTGGTCTCAGCAACAAAATAAAAAATTAACAGCTGGGGCCGCATAAAGTTACAGAGCTTCTGCATGGTAAAAGACCACCAAGAAAGTGAAAAAATCTGCAGAATGGAATGAAAAACCACATATCTGATCAGGGGTAATACCCAAAATATATCAAGGACTCTATACAACTCAGCAAGAAACCAAACTGCCCAGGTAAAAAATGCACGCAGGGGGCCTTTGCTGCTGACCCAGCGGCTCAGCCTCCTGGTCACGGGCCGTGTTTCCTGCCTCGTGACTCTCCTGCTGGTTGTGGACGCTGTGCACCGTCTGTGGGTGAAGTGCGGGGTCTTTCAAACTGCGTGAGCCTTGGGCAGAGCCTAGTGACTGAAGGTAGCCTGTCTTAGAGGCGCGGGAAGCATTCCTGCCGAATCTCGGCTGAGCCTGCCCTGGCGCCTGGCCGCAGCCAGCAGGTCAGAAAGGGGCCCCCCTCACGGGACAGGGCTTGTCGTGGGGAAGACGGGGCGCATTTGTTGTGACCGGGATCAGGGCTGGCAGCGCTCCACTGGTGTGGACAAGCCCACTTGAACGTGAAGAGTGAGGAGCCAGTGACAGGAGGCCGATGTGCAGACCTGAGAGGGCGCTGCGAGGGTGCCGCCTGGTGTGCAGGGGCAGCCCTGCGGGTGGGCGGTGGCTCCAAGGCCGCTGGGGGCTGCAGCTGGTGGGCTCTCCGGGCCCAGGAGCGGGGCAGGGCAGAGGAGCCATGGTCGCCGGGCGGAGAGCATTGGGTTTGCAGTGGAGCTGATTTAACACCCCCCAGCCCCCCGCAGTGGGCCTCCTTGCTGAGGTGTGGCTGATGGATTCCTCTGTCACCGCGTCACAGGCTCGGTGGGTCACGCTTCGTGTTCAGGAACCGGTGCAGTCACGGGGAAGCAGACCTTTGTCTGGGAACCCTTGAAGGCCGGGAGGACTGCAGAGTGTTGGCACGGGCAGCGGTGGCGGGGGCTGTCTGCAGGGGACCCGCACAACCTCACGCGCGTCTTAAGCACCACCTGCTGCGGCTTGGCGCTCGGGCCCCGGTGTGTGAGCGTGGCTGTGGCACTGCAGCGTCGAGGCCCCGGGGACCGCGGTGGCCTCAGCCGGGCGGGCCCCGTGGAGGTCGTGGGTGTGCGTGGGCACAGAGGCCACCCAAGCGTGGTCGCCCGTCAGACCATCGCCCCTCCGGGCATCTCCAGGGCGGGGTTGTCTTGTCTTCAGGTGTCCCGGTGTCTCATCTGGCTCAGGCCTTCAGGTCGGGGTGGGGCAGGGCCGCCCGTCCCGTGTCCTGGTTGCCCCCGCTGCCCCTGTTGCTCGCAGTCTCGCTGTGGCTCCGGGGGCCCCGGGGTCCTCACGGGCCCGCAGCAGAGGCTCTTGCTCATAGAAGGTTGTGGTTTTCCTGGACTGAGCTGAGATGTGGCACTGGCCTGCCTGCTGGGGACTGTGGCGCCCCGTTCCCACTCTGCCTCCAGAGTCATCCCAGGGTCTCTCACACAGCGGGAGCTTTCTCAAGGATTCCTTTGTGACGTTGAGCCCTGCCTCAGCTCGGGGGTGGCTCCTTGCTCCCGCCCTCGTGCCTGGGGTGTGTGTTTGCCCTGGGTCTGCCCAGCTCTGCCGCTTCCACTCAGCCCGCGGGGGCGGGGCGGGGCAATGTGGTCCTCTGGTCCGCAGCTCCTCCCGTTGGGGCCCTGCTCGCGGCCGGGGTGCTGGGTGGAGCTGGCCGCCGGCCAGCTGGCCGTGGGGGAGAGTGTGCGTGCACCTTCCTGCCGCACGTGGGGGCCCACAGACCTCAGACCGGAGTCCAGGCCCCAAACCGAGGGACAGAGTGGCAGCTGCGTGGGCCCCGGGACCGTGTTCTGAGGCAGAAGGCGGTGGGGGTGGGGGTCTGTGCGGCGGGCCCGGGGCTGTGGTCTCCGTGCTGGCCAGGCTGGGGGTCCAGGTCTGAGCCTGCTTCCCACTCGGTTCTGCAGGACAGACTCAGAGAGTGGCCACCGGGGGTCCGCTGAGCACCGTCTCAAGTGACGGGGACATCACTTAGGGGTGGTGTCCCCCGGGATGGTGGTGGCAGTCAGGGCGCTGGGGTGGAACTGCTCTCGCTCTCTCTTTTTAGTGGAAGGATAATAGCTTTCCAATATCGTGTTGGTTTCCGCCCTGCATCGACTTGACTCGGCCGTTGGTATATATATGCCCCTCGCTGTTGATTCTCCTCCCACCTGTCTTCCCATCCGACCCCTTTCGGTTGTCAGAGAGCCTTGGTTTGGGAACTGCTCTTTTTAAACGACTGTCCTCGCGTGGTTACTATGTGACTGTCAGAAGGTTAAAGAAGTAATTCGTCCCGGGCAAAATTCTCGAATGTCAAGAGAGAAAGTTTCCTACACATTGTCAGTTGAAATGTTTTCTTTTTAATGTACAGGTTTTACATTTTTTCTAAAAGGTGTTTTCCTGAACAGTTAGTGGCTAACTGGGCCATGAACAGTTAACGTGACGCGTCTGTTCCGCTCTCTCTGAAGCAGGGTCAAGACTTTCTTCTCCACACCCAGCTCGGCTCGCAGACGGAGGCTGGCAGTGGTGGGCGGCTCACCCTAGGCGCTCAGCCGATGCCCGTGGCCGCCCCCGCGGACCCCGCTTGCGCCTGCGAGGCCTGCAACGAGCGCAGGTACCGTCAGGGCTCCCCCGGCTCCCCCGCCCTGAGGACTGCTGGGAGGGCGGGGGCTCCCCGGATCAGCGAGGGGTTTGGGTCTGGGGGCCCCCCTACATGTGGGGACTAGGGGGGCTGCTGCCGCCGGAGGACGGGGAAGAGAGTGGGCCGGGGGCACGGGGGCTGCCCCAGCCCGGCCAGCCCCTCGGCCTCCTGACTGCTCCGGCGCCTGTGTCCCCAGGGAGCTCTCGGCGGAGGCAGAGCGGGAGCCCCAGCAGCTGCAGAACTACTGGTCAGAGGTGCGCTACACCGTCCGCTGCATCTACCGGCAGGCGGGCACCCCGCTCGCGGACGACCAGGACCAGCCCCTGGTGCCCGACAGGGCGGGGGTGAAGGAGCTGGTGGACAGGTACGCCTCGCCCGGGCCCAGCCCCCCAGTCCCCAGGGCTCAGCAGGTCCTCTGGGGGTCGGCCTCAGGCGTGCAGCAGTGGCAGACGGGCCGGGTCAAGGCTCCGGTTCCGATCCTGCTGGACGCTGGGTACCTGCCGGCTGAAGGTGAACAAACGTGTTCCTGTCGTTCCGTAGCGTTAAGGTCGGCAGTGGCGCTCCATTGGGGCACTGGCTGGCCCCGGGGTGGTGGGGAGCGTTTCTCAGGCCCTGCTGCTTTGTTGCCTCGTGGAGGAGAGGCGGTCACGCCCCTGAGGAGGTGAGGGACTCTGGGCTCTGTGGGCTCAGGCGGTGCCGGGGGAGACAGCTGCTGGCCTGTTCATATGGGTGCTTCTCGCTGGGAGGGGCTCGGGGTGTGGCTGGAACCTCGTGCACAGGGGCAAGACAGGATTTATTCTTACATGGTTTGTACACTTCCCAGTGAAGGGAAGTGAAAGTCGCTCAGTCGTGTCTGACTCTTTGCGCGCCCATGGACCATACAGTCCATGGAATTCTCCAGGCTAGAATCCTGGAGTGGGTAGCCGTTCCCTTCTCCAGGGGACCTTCCCCACCCAGGGATTGAACCTAGGTCTGCTGCACTGCAGGTGGATTCTTTACCAGCTCAGCCACCAGGGAAGCCCTGACTCAGCTGCTAAAGAATCCGCCTGCCAGGGCCGGAGACACGGGTTTGATCTCTGGGTGAGGAACGTCCCCTGGAGGAGGAAGTGGCGCCCACTCGAGTATTCTGGCCTGGGAAGTCCTGCCACGGATAGAGGAGCCTGGTGGGCTACAGGCCACGGGGCCACCAGGAGTCAGCACCAGCCTGCTGCAGCGGCTGACCCACCGCCACTGGCTTCCCACCACTGTTTCTCTCTTTTTAGAGGCGTTCCAGATGGGAGCAGTGGATCAAGTGATTCTCACTCTGGCCTTTTTCTCCTGGTTTGCTTGTAGTCTCCGAGGCTCTGTAGCCTCCTGTTCGCTGTGTATTCTGCAGGTGGTAGAGGTGGCTGGCTGTGGGCCGTAGGGACTAGTTAGTGATCTGTTGCCCCTGAGATGGCTCTAGGCAGTGTACGGCGTATTTAGCAGTTAGGTTTCCTGGTGAGTGTTAGGAAAATCTGTATAACCTACATGTCAGACCCATAAGCTCACAGCCGCTGACGCTTAGGAAGAGGCCTAAGTGCTCGGCAGGTAGCAGCACAGGCGGGTTATTGTGGCAGACGCTGAGAAGGCGCTCTGCGTGCGGCGGAGGCCTGGAGGCCTGGTGGCGGCCGCGCCCTGCTGAGAGGCCCGCGCTGTGGAGGCAGAAGCCCCAGCCCCTGACCGTGGCCCCAGCCCCTGACAAGGCCCGTGCGTCCCACGTTCCTGCGTGTGCTCTGGATGCTGTTTCTTGTGCTCTCCATGTCTAGAGGACACTTTGTTGTTTCAAGCGCCAGGAAGGGTGTCTGCAGGGCCCGTTGCTGGGGCTCGTGCAGCTGGCGGTGACTTCCCCTGGCCCTCTCGTGGCCCCCCACGCCCAGCACTCCACCCTGTGCTCACACCCCGCCCGTGCGCTCCAGCCACAGCGGCTCTCGTGCCGCCACAGACGGTGCTGGCTTCTGCTTTTCATTCTGTCTGGAGTGTTTTCCTCACTCAGGTTTCTTTTCTCCCTTCCATCCTTCCCGTTGGGCTTCCCTGGAGGCTCAGTAGTAAAGAACCTGCCTGCCAGTGCAGGAAACGCAGGTTCGATCCCTGGGTGGGGAAGAGCCCCTGGAGAAGGGAACAGCAACCCACTGCAGTGTTGGTGCCCGGAGAATCCCACAGGCAGAGGGGCCTGATGGGCTGCAGTCCGTCGGGTCGCAGAGAGTCGGGCACGACTGAGCGACGTAGCAGCAGCAGCAGCCCTTCGCTAGACTCCAGAGCCACTGTCTCAGACGATGGGACCTGGCCCCGGGGCTCCCCGCCTCCTGGCCCTCCCCTCTCGCGTTGTGTTACTCTGCTCCCTGGGGGCGCGCTGTGCCNCCAGGGGACCTTCCCCACCCAGGGATTGAACCTAGGTCTGCTGCACTGCAGGTGGATTCTTTACCAGCTCAGCCACCAGGGAAGCCCTGACTCAGCTGCTAAAGAATCCGCCTGCCAGGGCCGGAGACACGGGTTTGATCTCTGGGTGAGGAACGTCCCCTGGAGGAGGAAGTGGCGCCCACTCGAGTATTCTGGCCTGGGAAGTCCTGCCACGGATAGAGGAGCCTGGTGGGCTACAGGCCACGGGGCCACCAGGAGTCAGCACCAGCCTGCTGCAGCGGCTGACCCACCGCCACTGGCTTCCCACCACTGTTTCTCTCTTTTTAGAGGCGTTCCAGATGGGAGCAGTGGATCAAGTGATTCTCACTCTGGCCTTTTTCTCCTGGTTTGCTTGTAGTCTCCGAGGCTCTGTAGCCTCCTGTTCGCTGTGTATTCTGCAGGTGGTAGAGGTGGCTGGCTGTGGGCCGTAGGGACTAGTTAGTGATCTGTTGCCCCTGAGATGGCTCTAGGCAGTGTACGGCGTATTTAGCAGTTAGGTTTCCTGGTGAGTGTTAGGAAAATCTGTATAACCTACATGTCAGACCCATAAGCTCACAGCCGCTGACGCTTAGGAAGAGGCCTAAGTGCTCGGCAGGTAGCAGCACAGGCGGGTTATTGTGGCAGACGCTGAGAAGGCGCTCTGCGTGCGGCGGAGGCCTGGAGGCCTGGTGGCGGCCGCGCCCTGCTGAGAGGCCCGCGCTGTGGAGGCAGAAGCCCCAGCCCCTGACCGTGGCCCCAGCCCCTGACGAGGCCCGTGCGTCCCACGTTCCTGCGTGTGCTCTGGATGCTGTTTCTTGTGCTCTCCATGTCTAGAGGACACTTTGTTGTTTCAAGCGCCAGGAAGGGTGTCTGCAGGGCCCGTTGCTGGGGCTCGTGCAGCTGGCGGTGACTTCCCCTGGCCCTCTCGTGGCCCCCCACGCCCAGCACTCCACCCTGTGCTCACACCCCGCCCGTGCGCTCCAGCCACAGCGGCTCTCGTGCCGCCACAGACGGTGCTGGCTTCTGCTTTTCATTCTGTCTGGAGTGTTTTCCTCACTCAGGTTTCTTTTCTCCCTTCCATCCTTCCCGTTGGGCTTCCCTGGAGGCTCAGTAGTAAAGAACCTGCCTGCCAGTGCAGGAAACGCAGGTTCGATCCCTGGGTGGGGAAGAGCCCCTGGAGAAGGGAACAGCAACCCACTGCAGTGTTGGTGCCCGGAGAATCCCACAGGCAGAGGGGCCTGATGGGCTGCAGTCCGTCGGGTCGCAGAGAGTCGGGCACGACTGAGCGACGTAGCAGCAGCAGCAGCCCTTCGCTAGACTCCAGAGCCACTGTCTCAGACGATGGGACCTGGCCCCGGGGCTCCCCGCCTCCTGGCCCTCCCCTCTCGCGTTGTGTTACTCTGCTCCCTGGGGGCGCGCTGTGCCAGTGTTTGTCGGATGTGCGGCTAGGAGAGCTTCCACAGGGTCTGTCCTCCTGCCTCAGTCAGAGGACTTTTACAAAGTCCGTTTGCCAGAGGACCACGTGGTCATGGTTAAATGTGTAAGAAATGAAATACAGCGCATATCCAGGTCCCCCAGGCAAAGGGAGCCACGGGGGAGGCACTCGCCCGGAAGGTCTGTCCCCACGCCGCCCGAGTCGTGTGGCCCTCCTTTAAGAGATGGAAGCGTTGCCGCAGAGAGCAGCCTCTCTGCTGGAAATCAGCGCTTTGCTTGTTATCCTACATTTAGAAGCTAGCGCGGCGATCTGGACTGAACTAGCCGCCGCGGGGATTGTGCGGCTCTTCTGCTCTCTGGCCGTGGCTTTAATGAGGCTGCAGGGCTCTGTTTCCACTTGGCTCTCGTCTCACAGCCGAGGTGCTTTGGTGTGGAGATTTAAAAGTGAAAGGCACTCAGGCGCGTCCGGCTCTTGGCGACCCCATGTGCTGTAGCCCGTCAGGCTCCTCTGTCCATGGAGTTTTCCAGGCAAGAATCCTGAAGTGGGCTGCCATTCCCTTCTCCACGGGATCTCCCCGACATAGGGATCAGACCTGCGTCTCTTGTGTCTCCTCCACTGAGCTGCCTGGAGGCACAAGTGAAGCACGTGACAGCTTCTCTCTCTTCTGCCCAGCGTGGTGCCCAGAGGGGAGAGCAGCCGTGGTCCGAATGCAGGGGCCGCATCTCCCTCGGGCTCACCCTTGCCTGCCGAGCTCCCGTGGTCCTCCTGGTGACGGGCTGCACACGCACCCCATGGTCGCTGCCCTGGTGCCATCGGTTCCGTGTGGAGCCTTCTCAGAAGTACACAGTGAAAGCCAGTGGTCTCTTTAACCACAGTCCTGCCAGTTACTGTGGAACAAGTCTGTAAAAGCTGACAGTCTCCACGTTAGGAAGGAAATTGGTGAAACAGACGCTTGCTGTTGTGGCCTGACTGGGGGGCATGTACTGGTGTGTTGTCTGATCTTCAGCTGACACATTTCATCTCATTATTTAGCTTCTTGGTGGGATAATTTGAAAAGAGATGCTCTGACTCTTAAGACTCCTCTCATGATGGGAACAGTACCAGCCCATTTGGACTGGAGACTGAGCTGCTAGGAAGAGGGACAAGCTGCCCTCTGGCCCCGGCAGCTCCTCCTCCTCCCCGGCTGCTCCTCAGCTGGCAGCACAGAAGCCAGCGCTTGGGCCTCCTCCACCCCAGCCCGGCGCCCCTGCGCATGCTCTGCCCCCTGCTGGCAGTCTGCGTGCAGCGACCCCCACCCCACCCCCCATCTGAACTGGGTTGCCTCAGGTTGCCAGGGTAGGGCGCTCAGCAGGCACCAGTCTCACTGTCTGCCCAATGAGCTCGGGACGCTCTGCCCGTCTGGAGGTGACTGTGAGCAGGCCCTGCAGGTGAGTGTCCCTCTCTCCCATGCAGGCTCTGCGAGCGGGACCCCTACCAGCTGTACCAGCGGCTGGAGCAGCAGGCACGGGAGTACGTGCTGGAGATGAAGGTCCGGCTCCTGCGGCAGCTGTCGGCCGCATCCAGAGCGAAGCCGCCATCTGGCCTGCAGGGCCCGCCGCAGGCACACCAGTTCATCTCCCTCCTCCTGGAGGAGTACGGCGCCCTGTGCCAGGCCGCACGCACCATCAGCAGCTTCCTCGGCACGCTGGTGAGGCGCCACGTCCGCAGGGGGCCGCAGCCCATCAAGCCGTCCCCTGCTCGGGCAACGTGCGGGGTGCGGGGGCTGCTTCCTCTCCTCGGGCAACATGCAGAGGCGCGGGGGGCTGCTTTCTCTCCTCGGGCGACGTGCAGGGGCGTGGGGGGCTGCTTCCCCTCCTCGGGTGACGATGTGCAGGGGCGCGGCGGGCTGCTTCATCTCCTCGGGTGGCGTGTGGGGCACAGGGGCTGCTCCCCTCTTTCCCGCCCCTCGGGACTTGGCTGCTGCACGGAAGCAGGGGCACCGTGTGGGGACGTGGGGGCCCAGGGGGCAGCGTGGGCACAGTGCGAGGGGAGGAAACAGCTCTCGGTGATGGGGGCATGTCTGCACGGGGCCGGGCTGCTGTGCTGCGCGCTCGGAGGCCGTGCTGGGGCAGGGCGGGGCATGGGGGCCGCCCAGCGCTGGCCTGAGGAGGGGTTCATGCTCAGGTGGGATGCCGGCCCCTGTGGGCGTCTTCCGGTCCTGGTGAAGGGGACAGACAGGCCTGCTCTCCCCGGGCTTCTGACCACCTCGGAGAGGCTGCGGCCGCAGGGGCTGCAGGAGGAGGTGGTGGAGATGCGCCTCCTGGGACCTGGCCTTGCCGGCCTTGGTGCACCTGCTGGCCGGCTTTCTTGGTTTACTAACAGTCTGTGGAGGTGGTCCTCATAGCTCACTTTTTTTTTATTTTTAAAACTGGTGGTTCTGAAGATTTTGAGCGTGAGGGTCTCTGTGTGCCTCTGAAGTTGGTGGGCCTCGATAGAAACGAGCCAGTCCTGCAGCTGGTTTCTGGGTCCAGGGGCCGCCTCGAGCCTCGCTCCAGTAGAGCCCGCCACTCCTGCGAGCCCCGAGGGCGGCACTGCCGTGAGAGGAGCGGGCGCCGCGGCGTCTGGCTTAACGGAGTGCGCGCTGCCTTGTGTCTGCCTTCGTGCTCAGCCTGTCAGGCTGTTTTGGTTGAAGTTTTCAAGCAAATGGGGCTTCACACAGGTATTTACTCGGGAAGGGGAGGAATATTTCCGTAGACTTCTCGGTCCGTTGTGGGTGCTCGTCTTTGAGGCAGACAGTCTACCAGGGCCCAGGTACTTCTTGGCAGTTGACTGCGTGGTGGGCCTCAAACGAGCACCAAACCGAGGGGACTCTGCTGTCACCGTCTGGGGGGGTTGGTCAGCCTTCAGCCATCCATCTCCTCGGGTGGCGTGTGGGATGGCTGGCTGATGGATCTTGCACATCAGACCCTGACCGTTCGGGAGCGCCTGGCTCGCCGGTGGGTGGCGCCGAGCTGCCTGGCGCTCTGCAGTGCCCTGTTGAGCAGCACCGTCCTCCGTGCAGCCTGGCCCTGCCGCGTCACTGTCCCCCTTCAGCACGGCCTCTACCACACGTGGAGAAGCTTCCAGGCCCACTGCCAAGTGCCCGTTTGCCGGAGTTCTGAGTTAGGCCTGAAAGCTGGGGTTTTGTGGTTGGCCGCAAGAGGGTCCTCCGCCGCGAGTCCCCTGGCCTGCCCCCTCCCTGCCTGCCGCCCCGCCTCTCCGGGGGCAGCGCCCTCTGTGGGCCCAGAGCGGCAGAGCGCATGGACTGCGGCAGGAGGTAGAGGCCGTCTGCACAGTATGACTTTTCCGGGAAGTGTCCTTGTGCCTCCCTTCATCCAGGACATGCCTCCCCGGGCTGTAACAGGCGGGCACCCTGAGTCTCCCTTCTCAAGGACGCAGGGTCTTGACCAGCCAGCTGTTTCTTAAGCTCTGTTAGGACGGGACCTAACATGCCTGCCTGCCCTCCTTCCCAGCCCCACGCTCTCTGTGGGAAGGGACAGGTGGAAGTGTTTGGGTGGAGAGGCCAGGGCCAGGTCAGCCAGGAGCCCTCCGGCACCCTCTGGGTGCAGCCACGCTGAGTCTCTGCTGCGCGCCCTGCCCCTGCCCCCCGTGTAGTCGCTGCAGCAGCTGTGGCCGCGCACCCCCGCAGGCCCTGCGCCCTGGGCCCAGGCAGGCTGCCGGCGTGTGAGTGAGGCACCGCGGGCGCAAGGCCAGGGTGAGTGTGTGGGCTGCGGGACGTGCTGCTCACCGGTGCNAGGTCAGCCAGGAGCCCTCCGGCGCCCTCTGGGTGCAGCCACGCTGAGTCTCTGCTGCGCGCCCTGCCCCTGCCCCCCGTGTAGTCGCTGCAGCAGCTGTGGCCGCGCACCCCCGCAGGCCCTGCGCCCTGGGCCCAGGCAGGCTGCCGGCGTGTGAGTGAGGCACCGCGGGTGCAAGGCCAGGGTGAGTGTGTGGGCTGCGGGACGTGCTGCTCACCGGTGCGCCCTGCTGCCCCAGGTGGGCCTGAGACTGAAACGAGTGTGGGGTCTGCTGTTTCTCTCACGCGCCTCGTCTGGAAGTGTAATTTCAGATCTCAAAAAATGCCAGTGTCTTCCTACAGCAGTCCTCACCTTTGGTCACCTTTAGCTGACGTGCCCAACCCAGAGCTCTGGTCCCGTCCCTGCCAGCGTGACTCGGGGCTGTGCTCAGACAGTGGGCAGGGCCTGTCCCCTCTTCCCGAAGACGTGCAGCAGCCAGGCTCGCCTGCGGCCCCGGGACCCTCGCTGATCCGGCTGCCACCTTCGCTCTGCGCTCTGTCGCGGGGACGGGTTGCAGCCTGGGCGCTGGCCTCTGCCCTGCCCCCTGGGGGCCCTGTCCAAGCTGGCGCAGCGCCTGTGCGGAGGGGTCTCTGTGGAGTGTGTGTGTGTGTGCTCTCCCACGCCATCTGTGGCTCTGTGCTCACGACGAGCACCTCTTCACACAGCGTGCCTGATTCAGACTCAGGCCCGGCCTTTGCCCGGCCCAGCTCTCGGGCGTGGGAATGTCTATGAGAAACTGGCGTGAAGCGTTTTGGTAAAACATGGCAGTGAGTACCGGCAGTGGAAGTGCGGACAGAGTGAGGGTCCGCGGGTCCCTGCCGAGGCTCCGCGCGGTTCCAGAGTGCGCAGAGCGTGCGCGCGCGTCTGTGTGTGCGTGTGCAGCAGGCCCTGGCGCCCTCAGCATCGTGCTGCAGGTGTGTGGGGGTCCAGGAACGGGTGCGGTTCCCCTTCGCTTGCTCTCTCAGCCCCTCCATCCCCTGCTGGTGAGGGCACAGGGCCCGGGGGTGTCCACAGGTAGATCGTGTCCCGACGTCCCCCAGTGTCAGCCCTTCCACGCGGCTGCGCTAAACACTACGCGGGAGCAGACTGGTCGGCGGGTGAAGTGAGGCCCTGCTCCGGCAGGTACAGGGGTGCCATGGTTGGCGGGTGAAGTGAGGCCCTGCTCCGGCAGGTACAGGGGTGCCATGCTCCCTGAAGTCTGTGAGCGCTGTCGGTCGCTCAGAGGAGGACCGTCTCCCCAGGTGCGAGGTGACGCGCCGCAGGGAGCGTGCATGTGGCCGACATGCGNGGTGCCATGGTTGGCGGGTGAAGTGAGGCCCTGCTCCGGCAGGTACAGGGGTGCCATGCTCCCTGAAGTCTGTGGGTGCTGTCGGTCGCTCAGAGGAGGACCGTCTCCCCAGGTGCGAGGTGACGCGCCGCAGGGAGCGTGCATGTGGCCGACATGCGAGTTCACGCACGTGTGGTTGCAGCCAGAGCGGGTGCGCCTGAATGGAGCCCCAAGCCCCTGTTCTCTAGAGGTCACTTGCTCTGATGGCCGGAAGGGTGTTGAGTGTGTAAAGCGGTTGTGGAAAGTAATGGATGAGGTGGCCATGGTCGTCAGGGAGAGGAAGAGCTGACCTCCCCACGAGGTTGCCAGCGTGGCGTTCTTGGTCTGTCAGACTCGCCTCAGGCTTTTCTCTGGACAGGCCCGACGTGATCGTCCCTGGGCGCCAGAGGGCGGGTGCGCGGCTCGGGCGTTTGACTGGGAGGGCTCTCGGTCCGCTCGAAGGGCCCGCTGTGCAAGACGCCATTGGCTGGGCACTGAGCTCGCTCTCTTGCGCCCTCAGCCGTGTGCGTCTCGCTGAGTCAGTCAGGAGCAGGCTGCAGGCCCGGGGACTTGCGCCCCTTGGAGTGCGGTGTTCTGGGCCTGCGGAGAGGGACGTGGCTTGCGGGAGGTCTGGGAGCGTGTGCTCTGCCAGTTTCCCGGTCTCTAATGCAGCGTGTCTTCTCGTGTCCGTTCTGTTAACTAGGAAAACGAGCACCTGAAGAAGTTCCGGGTGACGTGGGAGCTGCACAACAAACACCTCTTTGAGGACCTGGTCTTCTCGGAGCCGCTTCTCCAGAGCAGCCTGCCAGCCCTGGTGTCGCAGATCAGGTAGCCAGTCTCCCCGCGTGCGCCCTGTCCCCGGGGCGCCGCAGCAGTTCCTGCCAGGAAAGTGCAGGGCTTAGGGGAGGACGCAGCTTGGGGAGAAAGCTCACAACCCGATGAGTAACGCAGGTAAACTCAGAAGAGCAAGCCCGGCATCAGTGCGACTGGGAGCTCACGCCACAGGTCTCTCCTGAGTAATGGGAGCTGCGGCACAAGGCGCTCCACTTGACCAGACGCGGGTTCTGCTAGGTGGCCGTGGGGTGGTCCCCTCTGTGGCACTTGGCTGGGGAGGCAGGCAGGCTGATGGGGCTGGGGGCGCGGGAGGGGGCCGGGCGCCTGTCAGGTCTCTCAGACGCGCCCCCTGCCTCGGGGCTCGGGTCTCTGGAGCTCCGTGAGGTGTGTGGAGCGTGGAGTCCGGTACTGTGCTCGAGATCCCTCCCTCTGGTGGCAGGGGGTGGAGAGAAGGCCCTGTCTTTATTTGTCACTACTCATGTGCGTTTTCAGGGTCTTGCCTGCTTCTTGATTTGCTGGGGTTTCTTGTTTTTTTAATACAAATGATCTCAGAAGCTCATTCCTTGAAAGAAACTGGCGTGACTTGGGGAGGCTCTGTGCCCGGTGGTTGGGTCGGTTTTTTAACGTGCTCGTTTGCTTCTGGCTGCACTGGGCCTTCTTGCCCTCGGGCTTTTCTCCGGCCTCGGTGAGCGGGGGCAGCTCTCACTGCAGCATGCAGGCTTCCCGTCGAGGGGGCGTCTCGTTGCCGAGCACAGGGTTGTTCCGCGGCCTGTGGGATCTTCCCAGACTCAGCACCGAGCCCATGTCTCTTGCATCGGAGGTGGACACTTGACCGCTCTGCCGTCAGGGAAGTCCTTGTCCCTGTGTTTTTTAAGAGCTTTATTGAGGTCTAATTCACAAACTATATTAATTCACCTTAAAGTGTGCGATTCAGCAGCAATAATTACATTTTTAATAATAATTGGACGACCACCACCAGTATTTCCAAAACCTTCCTGTTGCCCCAGATAGACTCTGTCGCCGTTACCTGCTGACCTGCACCCCTTTGAGGTGCTCTAGTCTGCAGGCCCCTCCCTGCCCACTTCCCCTTACAGTCGGCCTGTCGTGGAGCTGGCACCGCGGGTCCTGCAGGGCCGCCGGGCTGGGTGCGGCAGCCTGCACGCCCTCAGGGCCCAGCTGGCCCATCTGTGTGGCCGCAGTTGGAGGTCGAGCGGCCGCCCCGCCAGACTCTGCTGCCCTCGGGGGGCTGGGAACCTGCTGCAGCTCCTTAGCTTGTGGTGGTTTCCGTAGCTGTGGCCTGACTTGGTCTTTATTTTAAAATACATATTAATTGTTACGGGAATGTTTAATTAAGCTTATAAGTAAACTTACCCAAAAGGATTTTATGTCATTTTCCTTCTCACATACCACCACATACTGTTGCACATAGACATTCACGGTGGTTCCCACCACCCGTCACGTGGGGTGCAGGGTGAACGCTGAGACAGTGGCCTGTGTGCTGGGCCGCTGATGCTGTCTGACCCTGAGCACACTTCCTGCCATCAGGGGGCTTGCTGTTCTGTCTGCACGCCAGCCCGTGCCATCTGGTCGTGCCCTGATTGCGCCCCGTGCCCTCAGAAGTCCAGGACCGCCCCCGCCCCCACCCGCAGCTGCTTTGCCCTCCCCTGGCTCTGAGCAGGTCTGCAGTGGAGCACAGGAGAGCGCCTCGGGCCTTGGGCGGTGCAGGGGAGGCAGGGCAGCCCCACGTGGGAGGCGGGGTTGCGAAGGGTGGCGGGGCTGCAGAGCCCCGGGAGGACCACGTCGCTGCCTCGTGGGCTGCCATGCTCTCCCCTGGGTACCCGTGTGCTCTGTGGAGTCCGGAGCCGCCTCAGCGAGGCCTGGGGGTCAGGGCGCTAAAGAGCGGTGTGTCCTGGGGCCAGGCGCAGCCCTAGAAGGGCAGGCCTGGGGTGTGAGCCCTGGCATCGCATGGCCGCCGTGGTTCCAGCTAGCTCCCGGCCCTGCCCTTTGCTGCACAGCTTGTCAGGGACGTGGGTTCCTGCATCTCCCTCCAGTGCGCGGGACCCATGCAGATGCTGCAGCACACAGGACCCCGTCCACGCGGTGTGTGTCTCCGAACAGTAGTCACCATCAGGCAGAGGGCGCTGTCTGCACCTGTGGACCTTTGCTTTTCAGTCACGTTGTTTTAATTATAAAATCATTAGGTTGCCATTGCAATCTGAAATTCAGAAATAAAATTCTAAAAATGGGAAATCATGATGAGAGGTAGTACAGTAAAAAAATTGGTGTTGCTTCCAGACTTTTTTCCAGTGTCCACGCCTCACCCTGCCCCAGCACACACATGCATTTTAAACATGGTGATGTAGCCCTAGCTCTGCTTCACATGGGAGCATTTCCATTTCAGGTGCATGTGTGAATGCGTGTGTGTGCACCTGGGTGTAAGCAGGTGGGTGTCTCTCAGAGTCTGTCTGGGAAGCCCCGGGGGGTATAGCGGCTCTGACCCCAGTGGGCAGCTTCCAGTTCTTCTGTGTAAAGAGCACTGATTGCTGACCCTGCACACCAGCCTGTGCTCCTGAGCACTTATAAGTGTCCGTTTGGATTTAGAAATTCCTTGTTAGGAAGTCTTTATTACCATTATTTTGGGTCAGATGTTGACATGTTCAGAGATTAGGAAAACGAACGGTTTCTAAAGACAACCTGCCTTATAAGATGACCTGCCCCCTCCCCCGTGCTCCCAAGTGCCCTCTTCTTCAGAAATCCAGCTATTTACCTGGGTGTCTGTGGTTTGTTTTCTGTTAATTCTCTCATTTGTCATTTTACCATCTTTCTTCACAAGATATGATAGAGAATAAATAAAACTGTAATTGTATTTTTTTGAATTGAATTTCCTGTTGTACTTAATGTGAAAGCCTGGCCCAAAGTTTGTATTTATCAAGTGTTGTGTTTTCTCTGGATCAGTGTATCTGAATGGGCAGGAATATACTCCACAAGCCCACACGTTGTGAACTGCATCTCTGGGCCTTAGTCTTTTTAGAGGAGCGTCCCTCACCGCTCATTTTTTTTTATCAGGATCTGTTCCTTGTCTGAGCTGCTTCTTTCGGCCAGACTCGGCTCTGGGCGCCTGGCCTATGTCTTGCACACGCCCGGCAGCAGGCTTGGGGCGGTGTGGTGGGGGCCCCCGCCGCCTCTGGAGGGAGGTGCCAGCAGGGCCGTCACAGGCCTCTGTCCGCAGGCTGGGGACCACGACGCATGACGGCTGCTGCGAGGACACGTACAGCGCGCTGCTGCAGCGGTTCCAGCGCTCCGAGGAGGAGCTGCGTGCTGTGGCCGCCGAGTGGCTGCAGTGCCAGAAGAGGATTGACGCCTACGTGGACGAGCAGGTGCGTGCCCGCGGACGCTGGGGGTGCTGGGCCGTGCCGGGGCGGGGCAAGAGGGGCTCCCGGCCACGCTCTTGGACTCGGGCACTGCCCGGCCTCCGTGCCGCCTGCAGGGCGTCTGGGGGCCACCCCGGCCCTCAGGAGCTGTGAGCTGACGCTTCCCGTCCAGAGCCTGGGGGCACGCGGCCCAAGGGACCCACAGTGCCCCTTGTGCACCCACGCTGCCGCGTCGGAACGGGGGCACAGGCCTGGGCCAGGCGGGCAGGTCCAGCGTGAGGAGGCAGGCACAGGCCCCCGAGCCCCAGCCTATCCGGCAGCACGAGCCGGCTGCCGCCCGAGTGGCCTGCCTGCCTCACCCGGGCGGTGGGAGCGGGGAGGCGCTCACGTGGACCTCTCCCGAGGGGACGGGCTGAGGGCTGAGGGAAGCCGCGACGGAGCTCAGGGCACACTTCTGAGATGCGCCTTCGGCTCTGGCTGAAGATGTGCTCTGGGCCAGTATCCGCCTCGGACCGCGAGTGCCGCCCAGCCTCTGCTGTGGCGCTTGGTCTCAGCGCTGCCGCCTGAGCCAGGCGAGGGGCTGGGCCACGGGAAGGGCTGGGCACGTTCCCGGGTCGCCATATGTTCCAGCCTTTCCGTGTTCCGGGGAGTCCAGGAGTCTGGCGGCCTCCTGTTCACAGGGGCCGTGGGAAAGTTCTCCTCGCCGCCCCGTCCCCCCCTTCGTGGTCAGGCTGTCTGCCCGCCGGTGCTGCTGGCAGCCTTCCGGAGCTCGGCGCCGCTCAGCCAGCGCGGCTGGGGCGGCTCGTCCTGTGCGGCCGCACCCGGCCTCTGCGCAGCCCCTGCGCCCCTGGCGTGTGGCCTCAGCGTTGCTCTGTGCTCGAGCCCTGCTGCTGCAGGCTGTGCAGCGTGCTGTGCTTGCTGTCCTGTGCTTCTGCAGAGGGCGGTGGGGGTTTGGGGTTTTCTTGATATGACATTTGGTCTCCAGCTGTGCTTGTCACTGACCCCTGACCCCTGAGCTTCAGCCCCCATGGGGGCGGGGCTGGCCCACGTTGCCTGGCTGAGGTGCGTTTGGCAGATGCTACTGCCCCCCCGCCCCCCACTGCNCTTGATATGACATTTGGTCTCCAGCTGTGCTTGTCACTGACCCCTGACCCCTGAGCTTCAGCCCCCATGGGGGCGGGGCTGGCCCACGTTGCCTGGCTGAGGTGCGTTTGGCAGATGCTACTGCCCCCCCGCCCCCCACTGCCCTCCCTGGGCAGCCTTCATACGGACCTCCAGCAGCTGAGTCAGGCCGAGGGGAAGAGCACAGCCTGCCCGCTACACGTGTGCCACCTGCTCTGGGGAGCATGGGGTGTGGGGACCCACCGTGCCTCTTGGCACCAGGGCTGCGAGCAAGTGCGGGGCTCAGCTGTCTGAGGCCAGGTTTCCCCCTCAGATAGGGCCCCTCCTC
>SJYV01010192.1:110727-203625 GCA_006410875.1 Neotragus pygmaeus | reverse complement strand
GTGGAAGGTCGCAGGAGAAAGCGATTTGAAGATCACAGCAGGTTAGCAGAGAGGCTGCAATTGAATGTCAGTTTATATCGGATGTGGCTCCTCCTGTTCCAGGTTTGGAAAGCATCAATTTATCACCAAGTGCTTGAGGGTGTTTAATAAGCATTGCTTAATAATTAATGGGGTTTTGAATGTATATTTTCTGCATAAGGAGTGCATTTAGAAAAGGTGGAACCTAAAACCACATGCTCTTCAGGAGAGATGTGAAAATGGGGGGTGGGGGGGAGATGTCTTAAAACTTCAGAGGGTATTGTTTTTCTATGGGTGAGCAAGAAAGAACAGACATTGTGATGGGAAGAATGAAAGGAAATAATAATTTAAAGAGTGTCTTAGAGGATGCTTTGCTAATACAGACTTACAGAATGGCCCTTAGGGATCACCCCATTCAGTGATTTTCTAATTTTTCTTCAAATAAAGCCTTAATAAGAGCCCAATATCCATATCCAATACAAAAAGAAAAGTTGTGGGATGGCCCTTGTATGAAATCCAATCTCCATTGCCATTCCCAAGCTGCCCTGAGACATTACCCCAGAAATCCAGGGCGTTGGCAGAATGCAATTTGCTAAGCAATCACCTGGTTTGCTTCTTTTGGGAACAAAGCTCTGCACCACCTTTATTTCTTAGTTTAATTACACATTTTATTTCATTTACAAGAAATTGAACTTTAGTTTGCCTTAAAATCAACTATATCAGTGAAATTTTACATGACTGTAAAAATTTCAACATTTTGAAATAATGAGTTCATTGTCAAATTCTTCCTTTACCCAGAGCAGTAACCTGACTAGTATAATGGGAGAGACGGGTATGGAATCCTGATCTTCTGGCTCGGGTTACTCTCCTCTGCTATCTCTTCCCACAACAATACACCAACTGCAGGCACACACATTAATCTGTGCATTGTACATAATCTAAGGTTTTTTAAATGATGGATTCTTTGCTAAATTGATAATTGGAGGAGTTCATGCTAGAGTTATTGGTCTTTTCTAACTGAGGATTAAGATCCAGTGGGAGAAAAATGAATAAGCAGTAAACACCCAATGGCATCCTGCTCATATATTCCCCTGCTATGAGAGATCAATCAGACTCATTCCCCTAAAGAAGACAGGACATTAAAGCAAGAGGTATCTTTCTATACTGCATTTCTCTGGCGCACAGACTTCAGAAACCTACAATTAGAGTTTCAACCAGTCAGTTAGTGCTTGTAAGTAAAAGAAAGCACTCTGGTGTCTGAATTTTAAAAGAGATTTATTGAAAAATACAGATATAAGGTTCAAGAAGACCAGCCTAGAAATAAACAGAAACTTAAGATTAGTCACAATGGAGACAGTTACAGGATCACTACCGCTGGATGCTGCCCCAGTTCCAGTTTCACTCACTGGAGTGTGCCTGTGCCTCACAATTAAGATTCACCCTTTCATGACAGAAACAGCTAATATGCTCAGCTTTGGTTATATTCCCATCCTGGCTGCAAGGAAACAGTGAGAGTTTTCCTGGCCTCTTACTTGTAGCCATATATTGGGAATTCTCCAAAGTCAATAAGGGGATTCAGATGCTAGACATTCAGAAGGATGGCAAGTGACCACTGTAACAATATCTGGATGAGACGAGTCCAAAGATTGCACTATTAACCGTTTAAACCACAGATGAAGGTGAGAGAGAAGAGGAGGAGCTTAAATTCCAGAGTGAACATTCTTGGACTATAGACAACAAGCGTGTGTGCTGTGCTTAGTCACTCAATCGTGTCCGACTCTTGTGACCCCATAGACTGTAGCCCACCAGGCTCCTCTGTCAATGGGATTCTCCAGGCAAGAATGCTGGAGTGGGTTGTATTTCCTTCTCCATAGAGAACAAGAGAAAAGATGTTTTAAGACTTGAGTACTTTCATTCTGTAGAATGACTTTAGAAAAAATGTCCCCTATAAAATAACATATATCTCCATTTTGGAGACTCAAAATGCTGATTACCATATTACAGATTTTTTTTTTCATATTACAGATTTTAAAAGCTTATTTCATTCTACATTTTTCAAACTTCTTTACCATTGAGCCCTCAACATCCACAGAATCAGTTTTCCAAGGTATGAATTCTGAGAAATATTGTTCTGGTGAAAGGAGCAACCCCTTTAACGCTATAAACTATTTGAGATCATTTTATGAGAGTTAAGGCTTTTCTGGCTAGGTAGAGGACCTCTCAAATACTCAGTCCTTGAATAACTTAATTGTTGATCATTATTCAGTCTTGGATACTATGGACATTATAGCTGCTTGCTCTAAATCAGATTACAGAGCTTTTCCGAAGATAAGGGCAGGTGAGAACTTTAATTCTCAGTAATTCTACCTTGAGGGCCATCTCTAATGGTCAATGGATGAGTGATGACTCTTCTTCCTCGACTCAATTAGCAGAGTTTTATAGAACATCAGAAGGCCCCTTGAAAAGGAGACAGTAATTATAAGGCTTTTGACTGGATGTGAAAGCCCTATTCTTCATCCCTTTGTCTGTAGCAGCCCTGGGGCTTTCTTTCTGTAGCCCACAGCCCCTGTGCCCTACATTCAAACAATTCTGCAAACCTTCATGTCATCTATTTCTCTGTAATCAAGAACATGACAGTTGAGAGCATGAAACAACATTGAAATCACTTCCTTTCATTTTTACCCCCTTTAATTAAATGGAGATTTTGTTAAAAGTCCTTAGCAGGAGCAGACTCTAAGAGTGAGAGGTATCAAGTGTTTTATCATCATATCCTGCCAGCAACACTGTAGTTGGCTTTGTATCCAGGCAGCAGATTATTGCAGCTTGCCCGACAAACATGATTAATAACTCAGCTAGAGCTTTTGTACTGGATGTAGTGTTTGCCAAAAATGGCAGAACTCAACGGTGAAGGGGCACTGCAGTGACGGTTACTTTGCTGCCACATGACCCTTCTTTGTAATTAAAAACCAAACTCAATTATGTAGCAAACACTCAGAGACATAAGTCTTCTCCTCCCCCCTTTGAGTGATGATTGCTGATGCTGAGAGTATTTTCACAGCTCTCAAATAAAGTCAAAGGAAATGGAAATGCAGTTTCCACATTCACTGTTTACAGCCCCAGAGCTCTGTTGGGCTGGGGACCTTTATCACTGTGCATGGATATGCAGGACTCTAAATGCCTTTGTTGGGTACCAGAGATGCCATGAACCTGTGTTCTGTGTCCCCTTTACCTGATACCACTTGAAAGCTTGCTGTGGCAGAAATTAAAGAAAACCATGAGACGTACTAATCCAGACACTCTCCAAATGAGGGGGCTTGCTGGTGATAACCTCTAGATTCAGTGGCTATTGCTGCTACTGAATCGTTTTGTCAGTTGCACCATTTTTTTCCCACTTTGGTACAGTTTGTTCCTTACTGTTTAGTGTAGTTTCTTCCCTGCTGTGGCAGCTTCCAAACAGCAGCTGTGACGCCACCCACAAGCATCCCAACAGTGTCAACCAACTCCAGTAAACAGGCTGTGCAATTCTACCTCTCCTACGCACACGTGCAAGGGACTGATCATGGATGCAGATTTCAGCTGGAGGAGGCCACTGAGTGTGCAGTCGATCCAGGCAAGGGAGGTGAAATCCTGCCTGGTTTCATTTTGAGGGAATAATCACTTTATTTATAAAGCTCCCCTCCTACCATTGACTTGGAAAGCAGTCACAATGGTGACTAGATAAAAACATTAATTAAGACATCATAAGCCTCCCTGAAGAAACAAGAACAAAAATAAAGAAGTTTGCAAAAGTGGGGATTTCCAAAGTGTTGCCTAAAGAGAAATAAAGCAAAAGAAAGAGATTCTTCAGAGAAGAGAGCCCAAGTTTTACAAGATCATCAAGGCAACAGAACTACAGTCCTCAAGAGGGGTGTCTGTGAGAAAACTGGGAGCTGGAGAAAGAAGCCCACACAGGTATGGCATGATGTGTGTGATTGTCCTGCTAGGTCTGCCATGTCTCCTGAAAAAATGAACCAATAACACATTGACACAGATGGATCCGTTTAACGTTCCACTATTTCCTCTAAAAGTTGGTGGGATTAACCAGGAAAATCCATTTCATTATGTGTATGACACTTTGTGTATGTCCATGAAATTCTCTAGGCAAGAATACTGGAGTGGGTAGCCATTCCCTTCTCCAGGGGATCTTCCCCACACAGGGATCAGGATAGCAAAAGCGCGATGCGGCAGGAGAATGAGAAACAAGACACAAGCGTTCAGTGAAAGATGAGGATCAGGGAATCAACACCACTCCAAGTTTAAGGTGCCGAAACTGAATCCATACCAGCTTTATTATACTCTCAGCTGAAATGGAAAGAACGTGCAGGGAGTTAAGCTATAACTCATGTGGCCTTCAGGGCCAAAGAACAAAGTGATCATTAGCCACTGAGTAACCAAGAAACAGTAATCAATAACAAATCAGTAACTAATATTCTTAACTATAGATTTTCCTCCAGATACATAAAACATGTGACTCCGAGACGCCAGGAGAACAGTCTGAGGTCGGTNCTCAAGAGGGGTGTCTGTGAGAAAACTGGGAGCTGGAGAAAGAAGCCCACACAGGTATGGCATGATGTGTGTGATTGTCCTGCTAGGTCTGCCATGTCTCCTGAAAAAATGAACCAATAACACATTGACACAGATGGATCCGTTTAACGTTCCACTATTTCCTCTAAAAGTTGGTGGGATTAACCAGGAAAATCCATTTCATTATGTGTATGACACTTTGTGTATGTCCATGAAATTCTCTAGGCAAGAATACTGGAGTGGGTAGCCATTCCCTTCTCCAGGGGATCTTCCCCACACAGGGATCAGGATAGCAAAAGCGCGATGCGGCAGGAGAATGAGAAACAAGACACAAGCGTTCAGTGAAAGATGAGGATCAGGGAATCAACACCACTCCAAGTTTAAGGTGCCGAAACTGAATCCATACCAGCTTTATTATACTCTCAGCTGAAATGGAAAGAACGTGCAGGGAGTTAAGCTATAACTCATGTGGCCTTCAGGGCCAAAGAACAAAGTGATCATTAGCCACTGAGTAACCAAGAAACAGTAATCAATAACAAATCAGTAACTAATATTCTTAACTATAGATTTTCCTCCAGATACATAAAACATGTGACTCCGAGACGCCAGGAGAACAGTCTGAGGTCGGTTTTCCAACCCCAGGATCATATCTTGTTTTCAAGATTATGAACTGTTCTCTCTGGACTTGTTCCAAGAGTCTCATGCCTTACAGCATCCAGTTTATCAATAATTACAAATTCCTTTTGTGGCCCTTGCTGGGGACTACTTTTCTTTTATTCTTCCTGTCTCCAGCAGGATCTCCTGCACTGCAGGCAGATTCTTTACCAGCTGAGCCACCATGGAAGCCTTGTGTGTGTATGTGTGTGTGTTTATGTGTATGTAAAAATAATCATCTAATTCACAACTAAAATAACAAGCATGTGACTTTTCAGCTCTAAGATTGTAATCATCCCTTGCATCTTTCAAGTGTTAGTCACTCAGTCATGTCTGACTCTTTGTGACCCCAAGGACTATAGCCTGCCAAGCTCCTCTTTCCATGGAATTCTCCAGGCAAGAATACTGGAGTAAGTAGCCATTCCCATATCCAGGAAATCTTCTCTACCCAGGGATTGAAGTCAGGTCTCCTACAATACAGGCAGATTCTTTCCTGGATGATAGTCACTTCCCAGCAGAAAGATAAAATCAATCAATCTAAAATCATATCTGTAATAAAAGATGTTGAGTAATATTGTGTGAGGGGGTGATTATCCATACCTACATACAAACACATTTTTCCTTGTCCTGGCTTGTGAATATCAGAATCCTTAAAATGTGATCTATCATGTAGGAAAGTGATAAAAAAATTAAACACCCTAGAAAAGACTGCCATTCATCACTGCCATTTACCTTTTCACCCACTGGAAGAAAAAATTCTACTTCTCATGAATAAAGTAATGAATCATGTTTCAAATACTTCTGCGAATCATCCAACAATTTTATTTAAGGTAACTATAGAATTTCAGAGCTCTTATGCATTGCAGCATATATTGAAGTCAGCATACCAAGAGTAATGATTAGAACAATGAACAAAAATCTAAATTTTTTTATTAATTTGTAGCATATATAGAAAAATGGGCTTCATTAAGACACATGTAAGCAAGATGGCCTCTTCATCTGATCTGACCCACTCTAGGCACCAATGTCTTCATATTAATTATCATGTTGGATCTACCTTGTCTATACAAAGAACCTAGAGTGATTTTTAACAGGGATTTTAAAGAAAATATAATTAAATTTTTGTTGAGAATGCAATATCTCATTTTTTAATAAGAATTGGAAGCCTAATAGTTTATATACAGTGACCTAAAATGCTTTAGATAGATTCAAATGTCAGATAGCAGCTCATCATCACTCAGAGACTGTGGCCAGGATACCTGTCTCTACATTGATCCAACCTATGTGTTTCTCATTATTCTTGTTGTAAGTGAGCTCTGATCTTTGTTGAGATGCCAATTTCTTATGCCAGGACCCTTGTTAACTACATCCAAGTTTTTGCTTATGCAGTGCCTCTGCACAGGCCTTGATTATTGAGTAGTTAATGCTAAAAATGTCTATATAGTGCTGTGCCTACGCCTTTTTCCGAACTACTGCTTGGAGATTTGCTGCGGAGATCAGCATTCTGTGATTCTGGCTGCTGCCACTGACCACATGCCCTGCCTGAGCATGAACCTGGAAGTAAGAAACAACCTGCTTAGACACCTCACTGAAGATGGATCCTCTTGCTATCCCCATAAGCACGCCCTTCACAAGCATGTCGTGAGAATGAATCATGTCTGGTGATAAAGACTCGTGCAAGTAAGAATCATGAGGCTTTTAAATTATTTTTTAGCAGTAATGGAGAAGGCAATGGCACCCCACTCCAGTACTCCTGCCTGCAAAATCCCACGGATGGAGGAGCCTGGTAGGCTGCAGTCCATGAGATCGCTAACAGTTGGACACAACTGAGCGACTTCACTTTCACTTTTCACTTTCATGCATTGGAGAAGGAAATGGCACCCCACTCCAGTGTTCTTGCCTGGAGAATCCCAGGGACCGGGGAGCCTGGTGGGCTGCCGTCTATGGGTCACACAGAGTCGGACACAACTGAGCGACTTAGCAGTAGCAGCAATAGCAGTAGCAGTACTTAAACAGAGAAGACCATCTTAGAGAAAATATGCTTCAGGTTTGCTTGTTCTAATTTGAGAAAGTAAACCCAAAATGTGGCTCAAGATTTTATATCATGTATGGGTGTATCACCAACAATCAAACAGGAAAAGCATTCATTTGTTTAGCATATCTTTAGTGGGGAGAGGGAATCTATGATCAACAACTTCCATAAAGTTAAAAACTGTTCAAAGTTCTCCACCAAACTCTGAATTCATTGACTTCAAAGAAAAAAGGTAATTTTCTAAGATAAATACCTAATCCTTGTCTTTCTTTTGTTTATTGGAATTTCTGCCAATATTCACCATCAGATTCAACAGTGACAGGTTTTAGATAAAACTGTGAGGCTCATAACAAAAAATACATATACTAATCAATCTTGTGATTTTAAATTCATATCTTATTGCAATGAATTATTTTCAGTTACTGGAAAGCTATGGGTTTTATGGATATAAGTGCAATATTAATAATATAGTTGTGATCATCAGCAAGGAGAATACTGGCTTTTGTAATAATACTACAAATCTCATAGCTGTAAAAACAGATGCTTTGAGCTACTGCTCTGTGCTGGAAAGCTTGCTAAGTGCTGAGGAAACAAATGAATAAAGCACAGTTGTTTATCTCAGACTGCTCACATATGGAACCAAAGAATGAGCAGTGGTTAAAAACAATGATGGGTAAGTCTGAAAGGTTCTTGGCAACAAATAAACTAAAACCCAATTAACAGTG
The DNA here is from genome assembly GCA_006410875.1 of Neotragus pygmaeus. NCBI lineage: Eukaryota > Metazoa > Chordata > Mammalia > Artiodactyla > Bovidae > Neotragus > Neotragus pygmaeus. The sequence continues at coordinate 195,633 of SJYV01010192.1, read as the reverse complement.
GCTTTAAGAGGAAAGAATTTATTCACCCATTTAACAAGAAATTGGGATAGTCAGCCCAGGTTGATTCTGTGGCTTAATCATGGTGTAAGGGACCTAGGGTCTCTTTTAACTGCATCATCCTTTGGATATGAGTTTCAATCTCATGGTCATGGAGTGGTGTAACTAGACCCACACCCTATATTCACACTGATGAAGAAGAAGGAAGCAACAAAGATCGAAGAGAAGCTTATGGTCAATCTGCCTCTTTAAAAAGTTTTCCCAGAAGCTTTAGAACTTTCCACATTTTAGTGGTCAGAAATGGTTCAATCACATATGTTCTTTGGTAGTATGAGAAGGTAATTATTTTAATGGTAACATAAAGTTTTATAATGCATGAGGAAGAAGTGGGGAAGTACAACCTGGTTAACAACTAGCAGTACCTAGCATAGGAAATATAGAAACCCCAAAGGATTAGCCAACAAAGATAAGAGAAGCTTTTCAGGAGGAAAGGACGATCAAATGTAGGACTGAAATGTTCCCAAGAACCAGCAAGGTTTACACACCAAGAGGAAGCACTAGAAATAAGTGGTGGTAGGAAGTGCATTCCAAACAAAGGACGCAGAGCTATTCCTAGCCCTGCAAGCAGTTCAGAATGACTGGAACACAGATTTCATGTTGTGGAGCCAACACAGTGAAGACTAGAGACAGATAGGTATGTGAAAAGTTTTCAAGAGCCTTGTGGTCTGTGGCCTACTAAGCAGTTCTGGCCTTAAGGTGAAGTTTAGGAGATGCCATTATATAGTATTATGCTAAACCTTGTAGTTGGTTCATGAGCCTCACCTCATGTCCTACTGCAGAGGGACCTTTGGTAGTATTACATTCCTCATTCTTTCTCACTTTCTTTTTGAGCCAACCTGCTCCTCCACATGGCAGTCTTATAGAGGCAAGCCCTAACTTTATGAAAGTGCTAGTTGCTCAGTTGTATCCGACTCTTTGGGACCCCATGTACTATAGACCACCAGGTTCCTCTGTCCATGGAACTCTCCAGGCAAGAATACTGGAGTGGGTTGCCATGCCCTTCTCCAGGGGATCTTCCCAACCTGGGGATCAAACCTGGATGCAGGCAGATTGCAGGCAGATTCTTTACCATCTGAGAAGGAGACCTCAAGTTATCCAGCATTGCCCATGATGAGTACAGTGAATCTAATTCTCAGGTATAGTGTTAGGAAGCTCATCACAACCCCCACTTCCAAATCATGTTCTTCAATCCAACTTTACCAGTAGAAGTGTTGATATTTTATTTTCTGCTGTCTATGCCCCTCACAGTTGGTTCTGATATTGGTCCTCTAAAATCTTAACAGTTGGTGACTTCCTAAATCCTGCCCCAGTTTCTCTTGGCAGTCCTGGCTCATCCATTTACTCTAGTGCTCATCCTCAGCCACACAGTTCCTCTGTTCTTTCCTGCCTCAGTGAGCACACAGGTGCCGGGAGATTGTGAAACCCCTCCAGGCTAGTGGATGAGTTTTGTAATGCTCTGCCTGATGGTTAAGAGGCGAGCTCTCCTCTCAGGAGCATTCTCTATGCCTAGTTGTTATTTCTCATTAGAAATAAATTTAGTTGGGAACTCTATGCCTGACACTCTCATCCTGCAGAATTTTGGCCAGAACTCTCTAGTGTTTCCAAAACAAAACTCTGCCTTAATTGCCTCTGGCAAAATATTTGAAAGTAAAATCCCAAAGCAAGGGAAGTATATTGCTGACATTGATGGTACCCAATTTGATACATTTGCCTGGTTAAAGAACTTATGTCAGAAAGATATGAAAATAGAAATTCAAATCACATGATCCTTACTTGGGCATGTTCTCCGGATTTATGCAGAAAGTGCATGAGTATATTCCCTGTCCTCTCTTGATTGGAAAACACAGAGTACAGCTGTACAAACATTGTTCAAACAGCTTTCAAGAATATCAACAGAGAATGGCGATGTCAAATAGTAGCTTTAATAAGAGCATTGCTGCTCAGAGATAGGAAACTTGCAAATGCTGAGTGTGAAGTAGAAAATGCAGAAAGAATCACGTAGAAATAAATGCTGAATATTCAAGACAAAGGCTGAGATGGACTTATTTCACCCCAGGGATGGAAAACAAGTAGAATAACCTTTGGATCTCACCCTACGCATGAATACAAAACACTTAGCTATTCTTGGAAATTTCTCCCAATGAATTACAATTCAACTATAATGATATTTTTAACACCAGATTCATAAGAGTTTCTATTAATTGGTGTAATAAATTAGTTTGGAAATCAATTGCTTTTCTGTTATTTTCCATCTGGTCCTTTGTCATGTCATTTAGACGTTGAGTTGTAATGAAAGACAACAGAGAAATTAATTCTTATCACCTGTGATTCTTTTAGAAGACAGCATATATAAGTGAAGGATCCTAGAAAAGAGAGTCTAACAGAGGTCCCTAAATCATTTGAATTTGCTATTCCATTTGCCCATTCACATGGCTGCAGTTTTCCCCCAGTCAACTGGGTCCAAAATATAAGTGGAAAGTCCCAGAAATAAACAACCGATAAGAGCTTTCCAGGTGGCTCAGCTGGTAAAGAACTCGCCTGCAATACAGGAGACTTGGGTTTGATCCTTGGGTTGGGAAGATTCCCTGGAGAAGGGAAAGGCTACCCACTCCAGTATTCTGGCCTGGAGAATTCCATGGACCATATAGTGCATGGGGTTGCAAACAGTCGCACAACTGAACAACTTTCACTTTACTTTCGTCTTAGACTGCAAGCCGTTCTGAGAAATATGATGAAGTCTCACACAACTTGGCCAAGATGTGAATCATCCTTTGTTCAGGGTATCCTGTCTGTTGGTCACTGAGTAGCCATCTAGGTTATCAGATGCACTGTTGCAGTATCACCTCACAGTGCTATGTTCAAGGAACATATTTTATTATATATATATATATATATATATATGTATATATATGTATATACATATATATATATACACACTACTTAATAATGCCCCTAAAGCACAAGGGAAAGTGAGGCTGGTGATTTGAATGTGCCAAAGAGAAGCCAAAAAGTGCTTCCTTTAAGTGAAAATGTGAAAGTTCTCAATGTAAGGAAAAATAAATATATATGCTGAGATTTTCAAGATCTATGATAAGAACAAATATCAAATTCTAAAGAAAGAAAGAAATTCATGCTAGTCTTGTTGTCTTTCCTCAAACTGAGAGAGTTATGGTGTGTAAGTGTTAAGATTGAAAGGCACTAAATTCATACAATAAGATATTTTGAGAGAGAGAGAGAGAGACAGAGACCACATTTGCTTAACTTTTACTAAAATATATGATTGTGTTTTATTTTGTTATTAGTTGCTGTTAATCCTCTACTATGCTTTATCTGTTAACTAAGATTTATCATAGGTATTTACATATAGGAAAAAAATAAAACATAGCATATACAGGATCTAGTACCATCTATGGTTTCAGGCATCCACTGTGGGTTTTTAGAATGTATCTTCCATGGATAAGGGGCTTGACTGAAATTGGTAGTTGTTCTTACCAAATAAGAAACAACACTTTGTCTTATGTCCAAGGTAACTTCTAGTGAATACTTAGCCAGAAAACACTTCTTTCTTTGACCTTTTCCTTAATTCTGCCTCTCCTCCCACTTCAGTCATGTAGTTGTTTCATTCTTTCACCTTCCTCCCTATCCAGGATCGCTTCAAAACTCGATCTCAAAATATCTATAGTGTAAGTCATTCATAACTATGGAGAAAATGTAGTTATCATTTAGAAGCACTGGGATTGCAATGCTAGCACCAGAAGGCCTGTTTTAGAATCCTTGCTCTGCTGTGCCTCCCTGTATGATTTGGAGAGAGTTAGTTCATCTCTCTAGGCCTCAGTTCACTTAACCTGACAAAGGGATGGTAGATAATCAGACCCACAACAGAGGGAGATATGAGGTTTAAATGAGTAACTAGAAAGTAGCCTTGTACAAAGTTCTTCATCTCTGAAAGCATTACAATTTGGGAGCTTGTATACAAGTGTATCATCAAGGAGCACACTAGACAATTCTCCAAATATATTCATGGACCTATTGAAAACANTATCTCTCTAGGCCTCAGTTCACTTAACCTGACAAAGGGATGGTAGATAATCAGACCCACAACAGAGGGAGATATGAGGTTTAAATGAGTAACTAGAAAGTAGCCTTGTACAAAGTTCTTCATCTCTGAAAGCATTACAATTTGGGAGCTTGTATACAAGTGTATCATCAAGGAGCACACTAGACAATTCTCCAAATATATTCATGGACCTATTGAAAACAGAACAAGAATCTTAAAGAAACCATATTAAGAAAAGTTTCTATCTGGCATGTTAGTTTTACCAAAAAAATAAATAAATAAAATATATATTTTACATTATCTTATCTAGGTAGGAAACAGTTATTTTAGAAATCTATAGTAGTAATATGTGGATAACAAGATATACTTTAGAATTGCTATATAGGATTATAATTTTTGAATACAAAGAATTTAGAAATAGATATAGAGTTCTCTGTATGATGTTTTACTATCATTTTATAAAAATAAAAAGACCATGAGTAAAATAAGCAAAATGATTTTTAAAATTTCACTTTGAAAAGAAAAAAACAGATGATTACTGAATTAACACTACCAATGCCAAAGAAATTTGACATGACCTCAAAACAGTCTAATTTTTATTTCTAAAAATATTATTGACATAATAAATAGTAAAGATGAGAAAATGGGAAAAAAAGAAAGAAAGTATCTTTGTACAGAGGAATGCCAGTGATAGCTATTCATATTATGGTACCTATTTCCCATAGTCTCTGCATCATAAATCTTANATTTCTAAAAATATTATTGACATAATAAATAGTAAAGATGAGAAAATGGGAAAAAAAGAAAGAAAGTATCTTTGTACAGAGGAATGCCAGTGATAGCTATTCATATTATGGTACCTATTTCCCATAGTCTCTGCATCATAAATCTTATTTTAAAATGGAATAAAGGCAAGATAAGGCAGAGAAACATTTGATGGGGGTGAGAAATCAGACTATGCTACTTAAATATAAAACTAAACTAAAATGTCAAGTAAAACTTATGTTAAACCAATATTTCAGAATTTGTGATAAGTGGAACTGGGGACGGAGATTTATAAAAGACTTGGGACATCTTTTAGGACCCAGCAGTTATTCATGAATTACTCACTTGCTGGGTGTTCCAGGGTGCCCTAAGTTGCCCACAGAGACCAGTGTTAATTAGATCCTATTTGTTCATTTTTGCTTTTGTTTCTTTTTGCCTTAGGAGAAAAGCTAAAAAATATTGCTATGTTTTACGTCAAGGAATATTCCGTTTATGTTCTTTTCTAGGAGTTTTATGATTTCAGGCCTTACATATAGGTTTTTAATCCATTTTGAGGTTTTTATATATGGTATGAGGAATTTTTCTAATCTTATTCTTTTACATGCAGCTGTCCAGTTTTCCAGAATCTAATTAAACTTAAAAAAAAAAAAAAAGGAAAGCCATTTACACAAAAAGGAAATCTGTGACAAAATGAGAAAACAGCTTAAGGAATGGGAGAAAATATTTGCAAATGACATGAATAAGGAGGGGTTAATATCTAAAGTTTATAAATAATTCTTCAAGTCAATGTCAAATAAACAAAATCCAATTAAAAATGGATACAAGGCTAACGACACTCTTTCTAAAGAAGACATACAGATGATCAAGAAGCAATGTGAAAAGATGCTCAATATTAATAGTCAGAGAAATGCAAATTAAAACCACAGTGAGACACCACCTCATACTTGTTGGAATGGCTATCATCAAAAAGAACACAAATAACAAATATTGTTAAAGATGTAAAGAAAAGGGAACTCTCATACACTGTTGGTGAGACTGTAAATTGGTTCAAGTACTATGGAAAGCAGTAGAGGATTCCACAAAAAACTAAAACTAGACCCCTGAGTGGTCAAGCAATTCCACTCTTGAGTATATATTCATAGAAAATAAAAATACCAATTCATGAAGATACATTACTCCAGTGTCCATGGGAGCATTATTTACAAGAGCCAAAATATGGAAGCACTCTAAGTGTCCATCAACAGATGAATGGATAAAGAAGATGCATCATATATATACACATACATACACACACAATGGGATATTACTCAACCATAAAAAGAATGATATCCTGCCATTTGCAATAAAATGGTTGGACCTAGGGAATTTTGTGCTTAGTAAAATTAGTCACACAGAGAAAGGCAAATACTACATGCTATCACATATGTGTATGTGGAATTTAAAAGATACAAACAAACAAATGAATATAGTGAAACAGAAAAGGTCCACAGATATAGAGAACGACTAGTCATTACCAGTGGGAAGAGGAAAGGGGGTGTGGAAGAGATAGGAGACTAGAAGACATAAATGACTGTGTATAAAATAAATAATCAATAAGGATACAGCATGGAGAGACATAGTTTTTATTTTGTCATAATTTTGAACAGAATCTAATCTATATAAATAGTGAATCACTATGTTGTGCACCTGAAACTAATATATTAATAATATTATAAGTCAACTATATTTGAAAAGGCCTCTTGAGAGTCCCTTGGGTAGCAAGGAGATCAAACCAATCAATCCTAAAGGAAATCAACCCTGAATATTCATTGCAAAGACTGATTCTGAGGCTGAAGCTCCAATACTTTGGTCACCTGATGTGAAGAGCTGATTCACTGGAAAAGACCCTGATCCTGGGAAATATTGAAGGCAGGAGGAGAAGGGGGTGACAGAGGATGAAGTGATTGGATGGCATCATAGACTCCATGGACATGATTTTGAGCAAACTCTGGGAGATACTGAAGGACAGGGAAGCCTGGCATGCTGCAGTCCATGGGGATGCAAAGTTGGATATGACTGAAGGACTGAACAACAACAACAACATACTTAAAGAAACGAGATTAGGGTTAAGAAGGAAAAATGCCAAAGTCTGACCATATTTTAGCTGGCTCTAAAGTTGTCAGGTCAATGTAATGCATTTTCCATAATTTTTTAAAAGAATTTTTTCTTAATTTAAGACTATCAGCTAGCTAGGAAGAGATTACATGAGAGGAAAATACATGAGACATTCTTCCAAAATAGAAACAATACCTACTAAAATTATTGATTTGCACAGAGCAGGTGCTCAGTATATATAGAAGGGAGTCCCTTCTGTCAGTTACTCTTCAAATAGGAAAGAAGAAATAATGACATTTGAAAAGAATCTTCCAGAAGTCTTGCNTCCAAAATAGAAAAAATACCTACTAAAATTATTGATTTGCACAGAGCAGGTGCTCAGTATATATAGAAGGGAGTCCCTTCTGTCAGTTACTCTTCAAATAGGAAAGAAGAAATAATGACATTTGAAAAGAATCTTCCAGAAGTCTTGCTGCTTAAGAAAAAGTTTCAATACTTTAATGAAAACATATTGCAGAGACTTTTTTTTAAATAGGAAAATACCATGAATGTTGGTTTTTAACTGCAAACAAACAAACAAACAAAAAAGAGATGTGTAGTCTCTGCAGAAACAGTGAGCTTTGCTTGTGGCAAATTCATAAAATTTCATAATTCCACCAGAAGCAAAGTGTCAGAGTTTTCCTCTTAGGAGCTACATTCAGGAGCTATATTCCCCCTTGGAAATGTGAAATTTTACCTCAGAAAGAAATATGGGTATGTTTTGCAAAAAGCTAAAATTGATCATCTTATTTTGATTCTCAGTGAGACCAAAGCATCTCATGTAGGATAAGGAATGATAAAGGAAGAGGAGGAGGTAAGGTCTGGAAACAGGAGAGGAAGAAGGAATGGGTGATGGAAGTACTGCACAGAAGAGATCCTCAGAAATATCAAAAAGGAAAGGATACAGTGTATTATTTGAAAAACAGATTCAGCATATCAAATCCCCCAACCACCACTTGAGACCAGGACTTCTTTTCCCGGACTCTATTTCTGCTAAATCCAACCTCTTCTCTTTGTGCCTGCCTCTGATATTTCCCTTTGATACAAACTGTGCCAGATTTTATTATACAATTTCAAAGAGAGAAGATTTTGCTTTTGTATTTGGACTGCATTTTCAAGATGTAATTTCCTAAAACAAACTTTGGAGAAGAGCATGAAAGTAAAACTTTTAAAGATATTTCACAAATATTTGATCCTTTTTCCAAAGGATTGTACAGCCTTGTAAATCTTGAGCTTTTTTTTTCTGTGGGTTCCAGCTCTTTGCCTACAGAATTTTCAATCTACATCATGTATCAGGCACGGAAACTGGACTTGGGAGGGTCGTACAGTGAAGAAATTTAAATATATGGTTTTAATCCCATTAATGAAGTATTGTTATTGCAGGTAGGCTTGAGAGCATAAAATAAAGCTCTAAAAATGGCCTTTTTATTAAATAAGTCTTTTCACTATCCCTGGAGACCCTTTGAACATTCATTTATTTTGTAACCCAGACAGCATTGTGTCTTCTATTCTTTAGACACAGGAAATAATATGAAGATGTTTAAACATCAGAAGATTCAAAGGTTTATTCTGAGTACATGAAAACTTCCCCAGCCCCAGATCAAAATAAGAACCTTCAATAATTACAGCTTCTCTTATCAGAACTGAATTACCTCTGAAATAAAGAAGACTGGGCTCATTCAATTTACCTTCACCACTAAACTCAAACTACCCACCCTAAACTGATAGTAAGCAAATCTGTATGGTATATAAGACATTCAGTGGGATATGGCATATAGTTCTGGCATATAGGACATGCCAGATGCAGAGAAGATGGATGCACGTGAAGAGAGAAAATCATGTGCTTAGAGTCATGAAATAGGAAAGCATTCACCAGGAAGTCAAAAATTAAATACAAATTTATCCCATCTAACAGTTCAATAAAGCAGTGAGATAGATGCTGAATTTTTTGGAACAATGAATCATGCAGGAAACACTGATGGTGCAAGTACCATATTCCATGCCTTGAATGAGACAGAAGGAAAGAAATGAGAACTTCAACAGAAATGTACAGTTCTGCTCCAGTTTGGAAATAATTGTTTAATGAAAATCATTGGGTTATTTTTCCTTTTGCAGGAATTTCATTAGTGAGAAAGAGCTGACTGTAGAGTTTGAAAAAACAGAACCTTTCATACACACGGTAAGTAGTAAACTAAAAGGGTGATCCCAAGTTACTCAATGCAGTAAGCAGCACTCAGAAATAGATGATGTGGCAAGATAGAGTGAAAGTGAACCTGCGTGACTGGAAAGGCCTGTAGTCCAGAGGGTACTCAGACAGAGGACTTTTTCAAGAGTAGCCAAGCACTTACTAGTGTGTGCCACTGGATCACTGAGGGAGTTGGATAAAAGAGTGAGATAATGAGTGCGAAATGGCAGGGACAGATCTACTGAAAACAGGGAACCACAGAGAACAGGCAATGGGCAAAAACAAAAGATAGGAGTCTCCTGAAGAACAGGGTTCAGTCAGATTAACTCAGTCCCTTGACCACCTAAGGTTATCCTAAGTGCTTCTTAACCTTAATTGTGCATACAATCACTGGAGGAAGAATCTTGTTAAACGGTAGATTCTGATTCAAGAAGTTTTGCTTCCAGGTAATGCTGGTGCTACTAATCCATGGACAATACATGGATTATCAAAGTAGNGATAAATTTATAGTTAGGTAAGTAATAATCAAATGGCAACCCACTCCAGTATTCTTGCCTGGAAAATCCCATGAATGGAGGAACCTGGTAGGCTACAGTTCTTGGGGTCACAAAGAGTTGGACACGACTGAGCAACTTCACTTTCTTTCGATCAAAATTAAGTGCTTAGGGATTTCCTTGGTGGTCCATTGATAACAAATATGCCTGCCAACGAAGGGGACATGGGTTCCACCCCTGGTTCAGAAAGATTCCACATGCCTTGGAGCAACTGAGCTCGTGTACCACAGCTACTGAAGCTCACATTCTGGAGTCCACTAGCCACAACCATTGAGGCCATGTGCTGCAACCACCACAGCCTATATGCCTAGAATCTATCCTACACAATAAGAGAGGCCACCGCAATGAGAAGCCCACACACTCCAAGGCAGAGTAGCCCTCACTTGCCACAACTAAAGAAAGCCCACGTGCAACAACGAAGACTCAGTACAACCAAAAATAAATAACTAAATATTTCAAAAATTAAAAAATAAAATAAAATCAAGTGCTCAGTCTAGTGGATAAAATGGCTTCCCCAGTGGCTCATTGGTAAAGAATCTGCCTTCAGTTCAGGAGATATGGGTTCAATCCCTGGGTTGAAAAGATCTCTTGGAGAAGGGAATGACAACCCACTCCAGTATTCTTACTTGGAAATCCCATGGACAGAGAAGCCTGGCAAGCTACAGTCCATGGGTTTGCAAAAGAGTCAGACACAACCAAATGACTAAACAACACTAGTATGTAAAACAATATAATAGCAATAATGGCAATAACAACATTTACCACGAGTTAAACATTGTGACCCAAGCATTTCTTGAGTATTTGCCATGAACTTAAAAGCATAGTTTAATGCTTTCAATAACAGCTCACCATTTTATATGTAAGAAAATGGGGTCATTGAGAGGTTTTGTTCCTTTACTCAGATGATAGCTAGTAGATGAAAGAACCAAGAGTTTGCCGCATGCTGCCTGCAGTGAATGGAGAAGGCGATGGCACCCCACTCCAGTACTCTTGCCTGGAAAATCCCATGGACGGAGGGGCCTAGAAAGCTGCAGTCCATGGGGTAGCTGAGGTTCGGACAGACTGAGTGGCTTCACTTTCACTTTTCACTTTCATGCATTGGAGAAGGAAATGGCTACCCACTCCAGTGCTCTTGCCTGGAGAATGCCAGGGACGGGAGAGCCTGGTGGGCTGCCGTCTATGGGGTCACACAGAGTCAGACATGACTGAAGTGACTTAGCAGCANCTTTTCACTTTCATGCATTGGAGAAGGAAATGGCTACCCACTCCAGTGCTCTTGCCTGGAGAATGCCAGGGACGGGAGAGCCTGGTGGGCTGCCGTCTATGGGGTCACACAGAGTCAGACATGACTGAAGTGACTTAGCAGCAGCAGCCTGCAGTGAAAATAAAAGTGAAAATCGCATAGTCATGTCTAACTGTTTGCAGCCCCCTGGACTATACAGTCCATGGAATTCTCCAGACCAGAATACTAGAGTGGGTAGCCTTTCCCTTCTACAGGATATCTTCCCAACCCAGGGATCAGACCCAGGTCTCCCACATTGCAAGCAGATTCTTTACCAGCTGAGCCATAAGGGAAGCCCAAGAATACTGAATTGGTAGCCTATCCCTTCTCCAGCAGATCTTCCCAACCCAGGAATCAAAACGGGGTCTCCTGCATTGCAAGTGGATTCTTTATGGGACCTTAATTCCCAAGCTACATGGCTCACAGAAACAAAGGTTCACATCATTACAGTGCTAAAGGACTTGCTAAGATGTGACACAGCAAAGTCTTCTGATACTAAATCCTATGCTCTTTTCATTAGTTATCTATTTCATCAGTTCAGTTCAGTTGCTCAGTTGTGTCTGACTCTTTGCAACCCTATGGCCTGCAGCATGCCAGGCTTCCATATCCATCACCATTCATCTATTTCATATATATTTTATCTATTTCATACATACATCATGTATTTCATACNCTTTTCATTAGTTATCTATTTCATCAGTTCAGTTCAGTTGCTCAGTTGTGTCTGACTCTTTGCAACCCTATGGCCTGCAGCATGCCAGGCTTCCATGTCCATCACCATTCATCTATTTCATATATATTTCATCTATTTCATACATACATCATGTATTTCATACATATTATCAATCGTGCAACTAATGAGAACTTACCGTATAACACAAGGAACTCTACTCAGTGCTCTATGAAAACCTAAATGGAAATGAAATCCAAAAAATAGGGGATATGTGTACATATATAGCTGATTCATTTTGCTGTTTAGTAGAAACTAACACAACTTTGTAAAGTAAATATACTCCAATTTAAAAAAATCAATTTAAGAAATCCTATGTTCTTTTTAGACTTCCCTTGTGGCTCAGACAGTAAAGCGTTTGCCTACAGTGCGGGAGACCTGGGTTCGATCCCTGGGTTGGGAAGATCCGCTGGAAAAGGAAATGGCAATCCACTCCAGTACTATTGCCTGGAAAATAATCTACAGTATTTCATTAGAAAGCTCATATTTTCTTTTCATATTAACTCAAGTCAATTGGAAAACATTTCATTTTCAATGGAAACATTTACCTGAGTCAAAAACAAACAAACAAAAAACATATTTTGCATGTGACAACTAGAATTTCTCTCCTCAGGAAATCCTTACTGATTTGCTATACCTGGAATGTCCCTGTCAGCTTCCTTCAACCATAAATCTCCATTACTCCAACCAGGATAACTTTGAATGGCTATCCAGTGCAACACCATTCAATGTGCTGCAGCTGGCTTATGCATGCCCTGGTCCCCAAAACAGAAAGGGGAAGAAAGCAGGAATATTTAGAATATCGGTACTGAGAGCTTACGGTTAACGCTGTTGGATTCGTGATCTCCAAAGAAGATTTAGCATCCAGACCAGGGGCCAGGCTTGATCACTCAAGAGCTTTTTTTGTAGCAGAGTTTTATTAAAGCATAAAAGGGACAGAGAAAGCTTCTGACATAGGCATCAGAAGAGGGACAGAGAGTGCCCCTCTTGCTGGTCTTAGCAAGGGAGCTATATACTTTTTTAGTTGGTTATTACAATAAATCAAAAGAATGTCTTAAGTCTGTAAAGATCTTACCAGACCCACTCCCACAATTTACATTTTAAGATAAAGGGATTAGTTAATTTTTCAAGAAGGAGAAACTGTCCTCAAGCAGGATACATTGTTGCTACATCATCCTTAGTACAGAGTTTAAGCTGAGTTGTTTTGTTGTATAATCATCAGCTCCTGGTTTAAAGAAAAAAAAACTTTTTATGTGGCTAAGACTAAGGAATATAGGAAAAAGAAAGTTTTTGTCTTTTCCTACTCTTTGAGAATTCTCAACACCTATCTCCTCCTTGAGAGCCCCAGACCCCTTTCTCCCCCTTGACTTCTTATCAACCTGCCTACGGATTGGCTCTCTCAGTACCAAAATTTAAAGCGGGCTTTTTTTCTCAAAGTACCCACTAGTTAAGATAGAGTGTCATCCAAGAAATGAAACAGCTAATTAAGCAGGTCACACAAATAAAAATAATAAAAAAGAATTCAGTCCTTTCAACTATCAAGATTTTGAATGAAATGATTTAAAGGGATTCACTAATTAAGATCCATGTCATCTGACCTTCAGATCGAATTTCATCAGACAATGCCCTTCCCCCTGCTTGTTGATTAGACTCCAACCACAAAGACCTCCTTGTTGTTCCCTGGGTACAACAAAATGGCTTCTAACTCACAGTCTTACACTTGGCTTTCCCTCGGTCTGGAGCACATTTCCCTCAGATCCTCATGTGACTCACTTATCACTAATGGTCAGCTCTAGCACCTCTTCAAGCAACACTTTCTTCACCATTTGCTGTCAACTAGACCACTCTAGACCAGTACATGCTGTCACTATCCCCTGCTCCATCTTCTTCAGAACATTTAATACTATTTAAATTTTGTCTGCAAAATTTTTGTTTCCTCTATTCCTCTAGAATACAAGGTTCATAATTTTGTTCACCTTGTTTATTCAAGATTCAGCAGAGCCTGGCATAGAGTAGATAGTAACTAAGTGATTAAAGATGGGAAGGAGGGAAGGGAAGCATTTCCCAAGATGAGACCCAGTCAGGTTATACCCAAGGGCATTTGCCAGTGTCAAAGCAAGCTTATTCCAAACCTCTGCCCTGACATTAATATGGCTGGAAGTGGGAGTCAGAGATGCAAAACACCCAGCTAAGAAAATGGGGCCCAGACACCAATTAGCAACAGAGAAGCAAATGAAAATGGTACTTGTTATGTGTAGGTCCTGAGAACAAAAGATATTTCGAGAAGACACATGCCATGTCTTCTAAATCAAGCGAACTTGGAAAGTAGAAAAGTAGTAGTTAGAAACCAGTGACCATTTGAATACTAGAATTTGAGATTCAGCTTTTTGAGGCTAGTGTCTAGGAATATAGCTATTCTCTATTTTAAGAAGTGGAACTGTCAGTGAAATGATCCAGAGTGGTAATTTAATAATAGTCTTCACTGAGAAGAGCTATCAAATCACAAGTTTCTCTGAAGAATTTCAAGGCTTATTTATATGAGCCACCTTAAAATGTCTAAGTCCAATTTGGAAAGACCTACAGTCACTCCTTCCAAAAGTGCAGCAACTTTCTCTAAGTGAAGAAGTTAATTCATGTCAGCCTAACCCAGAAGACTGCAGCAGAGACAGGCAAAGTCCTTTCAACTTAAATTTTAGCACTAAGTAACAGTGAAATTTTGGGGTGATTTGTAAAAGGTGGGGCCAGGAAAAGAGTTGCATGGCCCTCACCTCCCATAAAAGGCAGAGGACCCTCTGGCTTCTCACTGTCACCTGAAGCTCAGTAGTATTCCCACCGATGCAAACAAGATCACCTGGGCTAAGAGCTCTATGAGGCTCATAAATCAACTGCTTGCTTCACTTCAGGGACTGGAAGAGCAGGACAAAATGTAGGGAAATTAGAAAAGGAGAGATGCCAGTATTGGTAAAATCATCCCTCCAAATTAAGCTGAATGGATTTCAGTACTCCTTTCTATATCCATTTTTGAGCAGAACATGGTACACTAGGTAGAATCAGCTGATAGAGCACTAATTGGTCCCCCATAAGGATAAGTTGGTCTACTTTTAACTTCATGTTTTTGATTTGGCGATATATCCTTTGACGTTATGAGCTTTCCCACTCTCCTATGTTTATTTTGTTAGCTAGCGCAGTGGTTTTCAAAATGTTCTTCTCACACCATTAACATCACCATCACANGGATAAGTTGGTCTACTTTTAACTTCATGTTTTTGATTTGGCGATATATCCTTTGACGTTATGAGCTTTCCCACTCTCCTATGTTTATTTTGTTAGCTAGCGCAGTGGTTTTCAAAATGTTCTTCTCACACCATTAACATCACCATCACAAGGAAGTTTGTTAGAAGTGAAAATTTTGGGGTCCCACCCCAGACCTACAGAATCTGAAATGCTGGAGTCCAACAATGAGTGCTTTATCCAGGTGACTCTTATGCACCTGAAATTTAGAGAATCTTTGAGTTAGGATAATTTTAGCCACTCTAAAGAAGAAAACCTCTAAATTTTCAGTGACTTAACATAATAAACATTCATTTTCCACTCACATAATGGCTCAGTGTAGTAATGGCCTGCTTTTTCCCATGTGATGATTGAGGCAGCCAGACACTTTCTATCTTGAATCTCTTTTCTCTGACTACAGCCTCAGAGTTCTCTGTGTAGTTCTAACTGGATGGAGAAAAAGAGTAGAGAAGTTCTGGTAACATCTTAGAATCCTTGGCTTGAAAGTAGCACACATCATTTCCACTCGTGTTTCATTGCTGAGAACTGGTGAATTGTTCATATTTAGATAAGAACAGGATTGGAAAATATTTTTCTTGGTGGGGTCATGTCCCTCTAACACAAATGCAGATCAGGGAAGAAGGAGCACAAATCTCCACCAGAGATTCGCAAAATGTACCCTATAAACTGGGGTAGCCAGGGTGGGACTAAATGATCGGCCCCTGGAACCTCTCCTCCAAACATAGGAGCTTTTCAAAATTTTAAAGTATAAATGTGATTGTTGTTACTACCATGCTAAAGAGGGGCTTTCCAGGTAGCACTACTAATAAAGAATCCAACTGCCAATGCAGGAAACAGAAGAAACACGAGTTTGATTCCTGGGTCGGGAAGATTCCCTGAAGGAGGGCATGACAACCCGCTCCAGTATTCTTGCCTGGAAAATCCTATGGACAGAGGAGACTAGTGGGTTACAGCGCATAGGGTTGCAAAGAGTTGGACGTAACTGAAGTGACTTAGCACACCATGTAAGAAGAGATTTCTGCTGTGGTTTCTCAAATGTTAATGTACATATCAACAATCAGAAAATGTAGTTAAAATTCATAATCTGATTTATAGGGCCAGGATAGAGCTTGTTGCTGGTCTTGCACACACCAGACACACTCTTATCTCAGAGCCTCTGCACTAATATTTCCTCTGAACAGAATTGCTCTTCCTCAAAATATACTTGTGGTCAACTAACTCCCATCTCTCCTTCAAATTTTTACTCAAATGCACCTTCGAAAGAGACCCACCATGACCAGTCAATTTATTTAAAGATTTGTTTATTCTTGGCTTGCAGAATTTTTTTCCCCCTGTATTCTCACACCCCTGAAATCTCTTCCTCTGCTCATAAGGAGCCAGTCTTCTCAGATTAAGGCCCCACCTTTGTGACCTCATTTAACCCTCATTATATCCTTAACTCCAAATATAGCCATTTTGAGAGTCAGGGTTTCAACACATGAATCTGATGGTGNCCTACCTGTTTTTGAAGTCAATGATCTGCTTTGCTGGATGCCTGAAGTCCTCTGCCAGCCTTCAGAAGTTGTTTTGTGGAATTTACTCAGCGTTGGATTGTTCTTTTGATGAAATTGTGTGGGAGAAAGTAGTCTCCCGTCTTATTCCTCTGCCATCTTCCCGCCCTCCTGGACTTCAAATTCTTAATTGGCTCCTGATCTCTGGACTTCACATATGGTTGTGTCCTATCCTAATTTCCTGACTTCTTGAGCTCTGTTTGAATACAACCTCCTTTGACACAGATAGTTCAAATATAGCTTTTCCTTACTACCTGCCTTTCTCAGTCTTTAGTTGGAAATAACTATTGGGAATAACTTGATATTTGGCCCTGATCCTGATTCCAGAGTTCAGTCTCTGGTGTCATGAATCCCTAGTGTGTGACTGACTTCATTAAAATGGATAAATTAATTTAAGTAAAAATAGATAATTCCTGAAAGACAACTACTCCTAATATTGTTCCTAAACTTGATCCCTACTGAGGTCATGCTTGTTTCTTGCCAATATAAACCATGTATTATCTTGTAAATACAAACAAGCATCAGAAAGACTTTTAAAGTTTCTCTTCATGTACAAATGGATAATAAAATTTTGTTTTGCTATTCATAATAAATGGCTTAGGTCAAAATAATGATTTACTCTTATGCCATAAAGAAACAGTTCTCAACCATTTTCATATTTTGGCTCATGTAGAAAATAATACTTACAGATTACACAAAGGTAATTGGATGTGGCTACATTATAACCCCAAGAAATCAACTCCTCAGCACACCTGTAAGTGCATCTGTATCTAAAGCATATCAATTGAGAGCTCTTTTCTAAAGGTAGGTTTTTTGTTCTTTCTTTCACCCCCAGAATTAGTTCAACTATGCCTCAAATTCAGTTAGTTACAGATATTTCTACCTATGTCATGTTAAGAAACTGATACCCTAGCTACAGTTCACATATATTTCTGAAAAGAGAAAATGGTAACCCCTTGAACTATAAAGTCCATGGAATTCTCAGGCCAGAATACTGAAGTGGGTAGCTGTTCCCTTCTCCAGGAGATCTTCCCAACCCAGGGTTTGAACCCAGGACTCCCACATTGCAGGCTGACACTTTACCAGTTGAATCACCTCAAGACCAAAAAGAGTAGAAAATATAACATTAATATACTTTAAAATTCCTTGTCATTCCCAGAGACAAATAACTTATTCAAATATAACAGATATNGGGTTTGAACCCAGGACTCCCACATTGCAGGCTGACACTTTACCAGTTGAATCACCTCAAGACCAAAAAGAGTAGAAAATATAACATTAATATACTTTAAAATTCCTTGTCATTCCCAGAGACAAATAACTTATTCAAATATAACAGATATGAACAGTAATATATTTCATAATTTGCTTTTTTCCCTACTTTTTTTCATAATTTTCCTTTTTTTTTTTTTGGAAAATGTATTATTTTCCTGTCTGCTTCAGTTTTCTCAAATGTTATCTAGCATAAGCTTTCCATAATACAGATTTCATTCCAAAATACTTTCATTTTCAGTTTTATATGTCCAAAATAAGAGCATGTCACTTCATTTTTCATTTCAAAAAACACATATTTATACCACTGGTATGCTATGTTCTATATTTTGGGAAGTATCAAGAGAAATACATGGTCTCTTTTCCAATCTATTCATGGTCTAGAGGATGTAACAGGAGATGGCAAGAGAGAACATCAGCATTTTAGGAATCAGTGAACTAAAATGGACTGGAATGGGTGAATTTGATTGAGATGACCATTATATCTACTATTGTGGGAAAGATCCCTTAGAAGAAATGGAGTAGCCCTCATAGTCAAAAAGAGAGAGAGAGAGAGAGAGAGAGAGAGAGTGAGAGAGAGAGAGTCCAAAATGCAGTATTTGAGTGCAATCCCCAAAATGACAGAATGATCTCAGTTCATTTTCAGGGCAAACTATTCAATATCACAGTTATCCAAATCTATGCCCCAACCACTAAAGCTGAAGAAACTGAAGTTGAACAGTTCTATGAAGACCTACAAAACTTCTAGAACTAATACCAGAAAAAGATGTCCTATTCATCACAGGGGACTAGAACGTAAAAGTAGGAAGTCAAGAGATACCTGGAGTAAGACAAGTTTGACTTGGGAGTAAAAAAAGAAACAGGATAAAGGCTAACAGGGTTTTGCCAAGAAAACACACTGACCATAGTAACCACCCTCTTCCAACAACACAAGAGACAACTCTGCACATGGACATCACCAAATGGTCAATACCAAAATCAGATTGAAGATATTCTTTGCAGCCAAAGATAGAATAGCTCTATACAGTCAGCAAAAACAAGACATGGAGCTTACTTTGGCTCAGGTCATGAACTCCTTTTTACAAAATTCAGACTTAAATTGAAGAAAGTAGGGAAAACCACTAGGCCATTCATGTGCGCCCTAAATCAAATCCCTTATGACTGTATAGTAGAAGTGACAAATAGATTCAAGGGATTAGATCTGATAGAGTGCCTAAAGAACTATGGACAGAGTTTCATAACATTGTACAGGAGGTTTTGATATTGAAATATCAATAACTTCAGATATACAGATGGCATCACCCTCACAGCAGAAAGTGAAGAGGAACTAAAGAGCCTCTTGATGAAGGAGAAAGAGAGGAGTGTAAAAGCTGACTTAAAACTAAACATTCAAAAAGCTAGGATTATGGCATCAGTCCCATCACTTCATGGCAAATAGATGGGGAAACAATGGAAACCATGGCAGACATTATTTTCCTGGGCTCTAAAATCACTGCAGATGGTGACTGTAGCCATGAAATTAAAAGACACTTGCTCCTTGGAAGAAAAGCTATGGCAAACCTAAACAACATATTAAAAAGCAGAGATATTATTTTGCTGACAAAGGTCCATATAGTCTAAAGTATGGTTTTTCCAGTAGTCAGGAATGCATGTGAGAGTTGCACCATAAAGAAGGCTGAGCACTGAAAAATTGATGCTTTTGAGCTGCAGTGTTGGGGAAGGCTCTTGAGAGTTCCTTGGACTGCAAGAAGCTCCAACAAGTCAATCATAAAGTATATCAGTCCTGAATATTCATTGGAAGGACTGATGCTGAAGCTTCAATATTTTAGCCACCTGAGGCGAAGTTGACTCATTGGAAAAGTTGCTGATGCTGGGAAAGATTGAAGACAGAAGGAGAAAGGGACAACAGAGGATGACATGGTTGGACTGCATCACCAACTCAATGGACATGAATTTGAACAAGCTCCTGGAGATGGTGAAGGACCAGGAAGTCTGGTATGCTGCAGTTCATGGGGTCACAAACGGTCGAGCACAACTGAGTGGCTGAACACAAACAACAAAAGAGGGTGTAAACTGCCAAGGAAACATTGCTTCGAGTATGTATGCTACTTTCCCTAGTAGAAAAATTAAAAACTGCAGTAATTTTGTTTAGGTGAGTTGTAAGAATACAGCTGGGATTATTAATAACTAGCTTCATGTACTTTGCAAAATAAAGATTTGTACATTAGTTTTGAAGTCATATAATTTTCTGATATTATAGGCAGCTTACTTAAATGTTTTAATGTTTTGCTTGTCTTAGACTGTAGATTTAGAATCCCACTTGTCTCATCTATTACCACATGAATAAAATTGATCCCTGTTCTTATTTTCTTGTTGTTGTTCAGTTTCTAAGTTGTGTCTTATTTATTGCTGACTCATTATATATATACACATATATGTGTATGTATAAAGAGTACATCATGAGAAACACTTGGCTGAATGGAGCACAAGCTGGAATCAAGATTGCCAGGAGGAATATCAATAACCTCAGATATGCAGACGACACCATCCTTATGGCAGAAAGTGAAGAACTAAAGAGCCTCTTGATGAAAGTAAAAAAGCAGAGTGAAAAAGTCGGCTTAAAACTCAACATTCAAAAAACTAAGATCATGGCATCTGGTCCCATCACTTTATGGCAAATAAATGGGGAAGCAATGGAAACAGTGACAGACTTTATTTTCTTGGACTCCAAAATCACTGCAGATGGTGACTGCAGCCATGAAATTAAAAGACTTTTGCTTCTTGGAAGAAAAGTTATGACCAACCTAGACAGCATATTAAAAAGCAGAGACTTTACTTTGCCAACAGAGTCCATCTGGTCAAAGCTTTGTTTTTTCCAGTGGTCATGCATGGATGTGAGAGTTGGACTCTAAAGGAAGCTGAGTGCCAAAGAATTGATGCTTTTGAAGTGTGGTGTTGGAAAAGACTCTTGAGAGTCCCCTGGACTGCAAGGAGATCCAACCAGTCTATCCTAAAGGAAATCAGTCCTAAATATTCATTGGAAGAACTGATGCTGAAGCTGAAACTCCAATACTTTGACCACCTGATGTGAAGAACTGACTCATTTGAAAGGACCCTGATGCTGGGAAAGTTTGAAGTTGGGAGGAGAAGAGGAAAACATGGATGAGATCATTTGATAGCATCATCAACTCAAAGGACATGAGTTTAAGTAGACTCCAGGAGTTGGTGATGGACAGGGAGGTGTGCTGCAGTCCATGGGGGCACAGAGTTGGACACAACTCTATCAAAACTAATATAAGTGACTGAACTGAATCTAAAATATTGCTGTTGTTCAATCACTAAGTTGTATCCAACTCTTTGTGCCCCCATGGACTGCAGCATGCCAGGCTTCTCTGTCTTTCACTATCCCCCAAATTTTGCTCAAACTCATATACATGGAGCCGATGATGCCACCCAACCATCTCATCCTCTGTCACCCCTTTCTCCTACTGCCTTCAATCTTTCCCAGCATCAGCATCTTTTCCAATGAGTTGGCTCTTCACATCAAGTGGCCAAAGTATTAGAGCTTCAGCTTCAGCATCAGTCCTTCCAGTGACTATTCAGAGTTGATTTCCTTTAGAATTGACTGGTTTGATCTCCTTGCAGTCCAAGGGACTCTCAAGAATCTTCTCCATTACCATGGTTTGACAGCATCACTTCTTTGATGCTCAGCCTTCTTTATGGTCCAACTCTCACATCTGTATGTGACTACAGGAAAAACAAAAGCTTTAAGTATATGGACCTTTGTCAGCAAGGTGATATACATTTATTATGTAAGTTGTATCACATTTTCTACTCTGACTCATTTTATATATATATATAATATATACATAATATATATATGATATCTATCAGATATGTATTGTTATGTCTTATTTAATACTCTGACTCATTATATATATATTATATAACATGTATTATAAATTGTCTTATTTATTCATCTGATGTGTTTTATACATTTATATTATATAGCTCACTTCTTATTTACTACTCTGACTAGTTTTTTTCAGATATATATACACACACACACACACACAGAGTCTCTCTTATCAAGTTAGTGTAGTAAATAAAAAATGATTTAGAGACTGAACAAAAACAAGGAAATAAGAAGATGGATCATCTTTCAGTTCAGTTCAGTATAGTCGCTCAGTCGTGTCTGACCCTTTGCAACCCCATGAATTGCAGCACACCAGGCCTCACTGTCCATCACCAACTCCCGGATTTCACTCAGACTCATGTCCATCGAGTCAGTGATGCCATCCAGCCATNAGTAATTTAACACCATTTATATAGTTCCACCTCGGAGAAGGCAATGGCACCCCACTCCAGGACTCTTGCCTGAGCGACTTCACTTTCACCCTCACTTTCCTGCATTGGAGAAGGAAACGGCAACCCACTCCAGTGTTCTTGCCTGGAGAGTCCCAGGGACGGGGAAGCCTGGTGGGCTGCCGTCTATGGGGTCGCACCGTGTCGGACACGACTGGAGCGATTTAGCAGCAGCAGCAGCAGCATATACTTCCACCCACATCCACCCACGAGTGTTAATAGACTTGCCATCGCTACTGACTGTTGAACCCTGGCTTACTACCATTCTGGCTGGCGTGAGGGGTTGAGTCCTTTCTCTACGGGTCGCGCTCTTACTCTTCACCGCTTGGGGGCCCGAAGAAGCCTCACCAGGTTTTCTCCCCGTTTAAGTCCCCCACTCTGAATCCCCAGCGCCCGAAGTGCCGCAGAACTCCGGCAGGGGGCGTTGTGACCCTGCCTCCGCGGCCCCTCCCCTGGCCAACCGTCGATTGGGCCGGCGCGTGACGTCACGCCGTTTTAGCCAAACAAATGGATTTCGGGGCGAGCGTTGGGCTCCGCCGCGCCGCGCTGGGCGCTCGGTCTGTCTCAGCGGTGGGGAGCGAGCCAGGCCTCCAGCCGCCGCCGCCGTATAGGGGTGTGCAGCCCCTGGCCAGGCCCCGGCCGGGGCAGGAGCGCAGGTGGGTCCGGGCTGGGGTGGGGCGTGGCGCGAGAGCAGCGCGGTCGGGGTCCGGCGGCGGCCACGGTGGCCGCTCCCCGCCCCCTCCCGCCGCCCGCCTGCGCTCTTGGGGCGNAGGATGAGATGGCTGGATGGCATCACGGACTCGGTGGACGTGAATCTGAGTGAACTCCGGGAGATGGTGAAGGACAGTGAGGCCTGGTGTGCTGGGATTCATGGGTTGCAAAGAGTCAGACACGACGAACTGACTGAACTGAACTGAACTGAAACAAAATTACTGTAGGTCTTTAATTTTTCTTTTTCTCCCACAGAAGATATTTCTCATTAAAATTTGGGGAACATGTCTATCTATGGCTATGAGGAAAATGCTGACTGTTTCCATTGCCCTTAACAGGTCGATTTATCCAAAGGCTTTGATGTGCCATCAGAGATGATAGAGCTCTTCTTAATGATTTTACAGAGAGAATAAGGATAGTGCTATTGGGACACCAACATCTTTTTACCATTTCAGAAACTTAGCATTAGAAGAACATCAATTACACGCCTGAATAAAAATGTATTCAAACCTTCTAGACAGCCCTCTTTGCATTTAACTCATGACCTTTCCTCATTACAGATGGCATGTGTATGTTGATAGGAATACTGTCTATACCAAAGATGCCTAAATTAGTTTGCTGCTTTTGCCTCTGCTAGTATTGATGATTCTCATCTGAATCCCTAGATATAATCATAAGGGAAACTTAACTGGCTTATAAAATTCCAAGCCAGAAAATTGTGATCTAATTACTATCAAATAACTTTTAACAAGTTAAATTATTATATGTAAATGTATCCTTCATTTCTTTCAAAACTATTGAATATGACTATAAAAGTTTGGTAAAAGAGATGACACATCTAATTTTGATACATGTATATGTGTGCTCAGTCACATGCAACTTTTTGCAATCCCATGGATTGTAGCCCTCCAGGCTCTTCTGCCCATAGGATTTCCCAGGTAAGAATACTGGAGCACATTGCCATTTTCTACTCCAGGGGACCTTCCTGACCTAGGGATCAAATCTGTATCTTTTATGTCTCCTGCATTGCAGGTGGATTCTTTACCACTGAACCACCTGGGAAGCCCCTGATATATGTATATTATATATATATATATACTATACATAATTTCATTATCTATTATAAAATTATAATAAATGAAAAGGCCAAAGTATTTTACTCAATTAAAAATTTTCTTACTCATGTTTATAACATGATATTTTGAAAAATATAGAAAATTGCAATATATTAAAATCAATTAGATAATTACAATGAAGGTGTAGTAAGATAAGAACTTCTGGGTTGGATTTTCTGTTCATCATGTTTTCCTTTCTTTCTACATGTTCTTTCAGGATCTTATATTCCATGACCATGATTTCAACTCAAACCCAGAATTTTCTCCTAGATTTCAGGCCCCTATATTCTATTTATTAACAGATATCTACACTTGTACATTCTGAAGATATCTCAGTCCTCAGTTTCAGAAGTTATATTATTATCTGTCCTGTCCTCTTGAATCTTCTTTCTCCCCATATCCCCTGCACCCATTCAGGCTGCCAAGTCAGAAATTTGTAAGTCATCCCAGGCCCATTCCTCTTCCTATTTCCTTTATACCTAGGAGTTATCAAAGTCATATGATTTCAATCTTATGAATGTCTCATTCATATAATCTTTTCCATTCTTACTTCTATAACCCTGGTTCTGCTGCTGATCACCTCTCTGTACACCATTGGAATGATTCTTAATTGAAGTTTTCCACTCTAAAGTTTCAGATTGCTTTATTCTCATGGTTGCACTGGCTAGGGAATACCTATGTGTATAGCAGATGGTGTAAGTTGAATTTGAGGTAGAAGATTTTAGAGATTCAGTAAAAGGAAAATCTTAGCATAAATTAGATCAACTAGCCAATGTTTCATAAGAGATTATGGTCTAGTAAGCATTAATTTAACATTTAAGAGACTGTCCAAACAAGAGAAGAAAACAAATACAGTGGAATATTAGAAAAGCAAACTATTAGTCCCATTAAAGCCAAAGATGACAGTCAGCGAAAACAAGACCAGGAGCTGATTGTGGCTTGGATCATTAACTCCTTATTGTAAAATTCAGACTGAAATTGAAGAAAGGGGAGAAAACCACTAGACCATTCAGGTATGAAATAAATCAAATCCCTTATGACTACACAGTGGAAGTGAGAAACAGATTTAAGAGACTAGATCTGATAGACAGAGTGCCATGAACTATGGATAGGGGTTCATGACATTGTAGAGGAGATAGGGATCAAGACCATCCCCAAGAAAAAGAAATGCAGAAAAGCAAAATGTCTGTCTGAGGAGGCATTACAAATAGCTGTGAAAAGAAGGGAAGTGAAAAGCAAAAGAGAAAAGGAAAGATATACCCATTTGAATGCAGTTCCAAAGAATGGCAGGGAGAGATAAGAAAACCTTCCTCAGCAATCAATGCAAAGAAAAAGAAAAACAATAGAATGTAAAAGACTAGAGATCTCTTCAAGAAAATTAGAGATACCAAGGGAACATTTCATGCAAAGATGGGTACAATAAAGGACAGAAATGGTAGGGACTTAACAGAAGCAGAAGATATTAAGAAGAGGTGGCAAGAATACACAGAAGAATTGTACAAAAAAGATCTTCATGACCCAGATAATCATGATGGTGTGAACACTCACCTAGACCCAGACATCCTGGAATGTGAAGTCAANCGCAAATAGATGGCGAAACAATGGAAACAGTGAGAGACTTTGTTTTTTGGGGCTCTAAAATCACCGCATGTGGTGACTGCAGCCATGAAATTAAAAGATTCTTGCTCCTTGGAAGAAAAGTTATGACCAACCTAGACAGCATACTAAAAAGCCAGAGAAATTGCTTTGCCAACAAAGTTCTGTCTAGTCAAGGCTATGGGTTTTCCAGTAGTTGTGTATGGATGTGAGAGTTGGACTATAAATGAAGCTGAGCACTGAAGAATCAATGTTTTTGAACTGTGGTTTTGGAGAAGACTATTGAGAGTTCCTTGGACTTCAAGGAGATCCAACCAGTCCATCCTAAAGGAAATCAGTCCTGAATATTCACTGGAAGGACTGATGCTGAAGCTGAAACTCCAATACTTTGGCCACCTGATGCAAAGGACTGACTCATTTGAAAAGACCCTGATGCTGGGAAAGATTGAGGGCAGGGGAAGAAGGGGAAGATAGAGGATGAGATGATTGGATGGTATCACTGACTCGATGGACATGAGTTTGAGTAAGCTCTGGGAGTTAGTGATGGATAGGGAAGCCTGGTGTGCTGCAGTCCATGAGGCTGCAGACAGATAGACATGACTGAGTGACTGAACTAAACTGAACTGAACTGATCTCTACATTTTTCAATTGATGAGCAATGGATTCTATATCTATCCACAGCTTACCATTTTTTTTTTCTACTTGGAGTTGGAAATAAACTGACTAAACAGGATTTTATGTCTGAAAGGATGACAATTTGAGGCCAAATAAAAATATTTATCTACCATTTGTAGCATCATGTTCAAAATAGCCAACTTCATCCATCCTGACCATGATATCTCCCCTGCCAGGTAAGTATCCAGTTTCATCTTAACTGATTTTTTTTTTCCATTAGGAAATCATAGAAACTATTCCAAATTAGTCCAAATGGTTTATTTTATTCAACATGAGCCAATCTTTGGCAAAGCAAAACACTCTAAAGGAAAAGGAGAGTTCAACTGGGAAAGCATCCTTAAATTCACAGATAGTAAGTACTTGATACTATAGCAAAGGAACGTTCTCTCGAGCTATCTAGACCAACAGATATCTTTGGAGATAGTTCACTAAAAGAAGACTTTCATGAAAAAAATTTCAGTTTTGGTCCCGAGCCAAACTCTAGGAATCTGTTTTATTCCTACAGAAGAGGGTTTTGCTGCCACACTTTTCCCTCAAACATTACGCTAAAAATCCCTATGATTTTCATCTTGAAAGCCTGAGCTTTAAAACACTATTCATCTGATTGCATTGGCTGATTCCAGAATAATTTCTGAATTATTATGAGGTGGCTTAATTTATTTTCTGAAGGCATAGACAGTTGTTGGATTTGAATTCTGTAACAATGAGCAAATAATTTATCTTTCTTAGTTTCAGTTTCCTCATCTGTAAAATGAGGATAATAAAACTTATCAGTTCAGTTCAGTTCAGTCACACAGTTGTGTCCGACTCTGCTACCCTATGGACTGCAGTATGCCGGGCCTCCTTGTCCATCAACAACTCCCGGAGTTTACTCAAACTCATATCTGATCGGTGATGCCATCCAAACACCTCATCCTCTGTTATCTCCTTCTCCTCCCACCTTCAGTCTTTTCCAGCATCACGGTCTTTTCAAATGAGTCAGTTCTTCACATCAGGAGGCCAAAGTACTGGTGTTTCAGCTTCAGCATTAGTCCTTCCAATGAATATTCAGGACTAATTTCCTTGAGGATGGACTGGTTGGATTTCCTTGCAGTTCAAGGGATTCTCAAGGATCTTCTCCAAAACCACAGTTCAAAAGCATCAATGCTTCAGTGCTCAGCTTTCTTTATAGTCTAACTCTCACATCCATATGTGACTACTGGAAAAACCATAGCCTTGACTAGATGGACCATTGTTGGCAAAGTAATGTCTCTGCTTTTTAGTATGCTGTCTAGGTTGGTCCTAGCTTTTATACCAACGAGTAAGCGTCTTTTAATTTCATGGCTGCGGTAACCATCTGCAGTGATTTTGGAGCCCCCCAAAATAAAGTCTGTCACTGTTTCCACTGTTTCTCCATCTATTTGTGTGAAGTGATGGGACCAGATGCAATGATCTTAGTTTTCTCAATGCCGAGTTTTAAGTCAACTTTTTCACTCTCCTCTTTCACTGTCATCTAGAGGTTCTTCAATTCTTTTTAAGTTTCTGCCATAAGAATGGTGTCATCTACATATCTGAGGTTATTGATATTTCTCCCGGCAATCTTGATTCCAACTTGTACTTCATCCAGCCCAGCGTTTCTGATAATGTACTCTGATAAAACTTATCAGTTTATTGCAAATGTTAACATTAGGTAATATTTAGTGAGTGATATGTGCCAGAAAATTTTCCAACTGCTTTTTATATGTTCTTATAACAAATATATGAAATAACTTCTATTATTATAGTTGCACTATATTAAGTAATTTGCCCAGTCACACAATTATTAAGTTGTGAAGCTGAGAACAATTTGGATAGAATCCATACTCTTAACTCATTAAGAGTTAACTAGAATCCATACTCTTAACCATTAAATCAGATTCTGCATAAGAAAACATGTGTCAAGTTCTCAGGGCTATGTCCAGTATATAGCAGAACTCAATAAAAATTTCCCCTGGTAGCTCAGCTGTTAAAAAATCTGCCGATGATTCGGGAGACCTGGGTTCAACCTCTCGGTTGGGAAGATCCCCTGGAGAAGGGAACGGCTATCAACTCAAGTATTCTGGCCTGGAGAATTCCATGGACTGTATAGACCATGGGGTCGCAAAGAGTTGGACATGACTGAGTGACATTCAATTTCAATAAAAGTCAGTGATTGAGATTCTGACTGGAAAGAACTAAAGAATATGCAATCCTGCTAAGGTAAGAGAGGACATGTGTGTACTTACCCTGTAAACACTGTAAATTAAATTTAATCTAAAATTATACTTTTAATGTAACAAATATTTATATATAGCAAATGATGGCAGTTGCCAACATTTAAAATCTCCACTTTGAAATATTATTTGAAGTTGTACTTTTTTTGCATGGACACAGAAGATGTGGCTTTAGAAATATGCCCTTCAAGAGTTTTTCAATACGACAGTGATAAAATAAAAATTCACATTTTAAGGCAAGAAAGAAAAATTTAAGCATAAAATATTTCTCTTCCTATTTGGGCCTCCTCCCTCCCTACCAGCGTCCATCGTGAATCTGCATTAAGCATTAACCAGACCTCCCCAATGGCAGAAATACCTGCTCAACCAAAAAGATCATTTTTTCTTCTTCTGGCGCCAGCCCTGTAACTCCCTAGAAGATAACATTCTTTTCTTAATTCTGTAAGGGGTCATGATGACCCACCACTTGCCTTGTATGTGCAGACATATTGTAAGACCTTACATATAATGCCAATATATCATTTCCCTTAAAGATAGAAATTGGTGCAGAACAGACTGATTAGAGGAACTGAGTCTCATCTAATGGAATTTCTTAAACACTTATGACCTTATTAATATTCCTGTTGCTGCTGCTGCTGCTAAGTCACTTCAGTCGTGTCCGACTCTGTGCGACCACACAGACGGCAGCCCACCAGGCTCCCCCATCCCTGGGATTCTCCAGGCAAGAACACTGGAGTGGGTTGCCATCCTAGCTATGTTAATTGTACTTTGCCTATTTTATAAGATGGTTGTTTCTTGTATTACCAACTGTGTGACTCAACCACTGATAAAATGAATGATGATTAGGAGACCTGAAATAGGTGACAGACTGTAAAGATCAGTGATTGTAACTGTGTAACTCTAGACATGGGAAGAAGCAACATGAGGAAAATATTGCATGGGCCGTAACAGGATGTTATAGCTCTCTGAGAGACTGTCTCCTGGGTTATAATCCTCAGTTTCGCTTAAATAAAATTCCTAATTCTTCTTAGATTGACTGTGGATTAACTCTTTTTGTCCACAGTAGTATTAACAAAAGCATAAACACTTGCAATTTAGTAAAATCTTCCAAACTCAACATCTTATTTGTTGTTCAGTTGCTAAGTCACATCTGACTCTTTGAGACACCATGACTGCAGGGCTCTAGGCTTTCCTGTTCTTCACTCTCTCCCTGAGTTTGCTCAGACTCACATCCATTGGGCCAGTGATGTCGTCTATCCGTCTCATCCTCTGTCATCCCCTTCTCCTGCTTTCAATCTTTCCCAGCATTAGGGCCTTTTCCAATGAATCGGCTGATTGTATCAGGTGGCCAAAGTATTGGGGCTTCAGCATCAATCCTAATGAGTATTCAGGGTTGATTTCCTTTAGGATCTCCTTGCAGTCCAAGGGACATCTTATTGTTTATTTAGACAAAATGCGTACTTAAATCATTGAGATAGCATCATTCAAGTGCTTAGTGCTAAATTCAATTTATCTTTCTAATTTCAGTGATTTTAAATACTTCTATTTAAGGTATTTACACTGATAGGATCTTCCCAAGGGATCTTTGCAAGGTCCAGAGGATTTTGGCTCCTCTTAACATGACCTAGTCCAGTAACAGCACACTGAAAGGCCTATCAGTGAAATCCTCACCTGACCTAGAAATGAGCATTGCTAGCACCGTGGGACTAAATAGTTATGATATGCCTCCCCAGCCTTGGTCAAAATGAAAACCGAAAGGGAAGGGACTGTGAAAGAAAAATGTTCTAAACAATACAGTTCTACAAGTGTTGCGTCATTAACCACTACAATTGCTGACCTACAATATACTTTGAAAGGAACTCAGGGTGAAGACTAAGATGAGGTACCTTATGCTCTGGGAAAACTGGCAGAACAGGCCTTCAAGCAACGTAAACATTTTCAGGAAAAATGTTTTACGGACCTAGATTCTTGCAAGTCCCATACTTAGAAAAGCAATGAAACTATTAACTAAGATATTGGGACCCTGTGACTAGCCTCAACCTTCTACTGAGATGCATGCTTGATTGCACAACCCCCTCACCCATTATCTCCTCAGAACAGGTATCAGGTCTCTCTGAGAGACTGACTCCTGGGCTATAATCCTCAGTTTGACTGGAATAAAATTTCAATTTATTCTTAGATTGACTATGGATGAACTCGTTTTGTCCACAGCAATATTAACAAAGGCATAAACACTAGTAATTTAGTAAAATCTTCCAAATTCAACATCTTATTAGTATTTATTTAACCAAAGTGAGCACTTAAATCATTGCTATAACATCATTTAAGTTTAGAGCTAAATTCTACTTCTTTATTTCTCTAATTTCAGCGACTCTAAACACTTCTATTTAAAGTATTTACCCTGATATGCTCTTTGCAAGGTATCTTAATCCACAAGAATTTAGGAGCACTATTACACATGATTGGGACATGTTGAGTCATGCAGATTTAAACTACATTGTTTGGGCATAGTTATATTTTAGCTTCATGAAGGAGATCTGATCTAAGATTCAGTTTAAAAGTCTGAAGGATAAGGTTTGGCACTGTGGAAACAAAAACATTTTCAGATAGGATTTCACAAATTAGATCAAAGTAAGAGGATAAGGAAGAGACTTCCCTGATTATTGAGACTGAAATAAGACAGTCTCAATACTAACTTTTGAGAGCTCTGAGAGACACAAGAGGCTTTGTGTGTGTGCTTCTGCGTGCGTTCTCAGTCATATCCAACTCTTTGTGACCTGGTGGACTGCAGCCTTCCTCTGACCATGGAGATTCTCTAGGTAAGAATACTGGAGTGGGTTGCCATGCCCTCCTCCAGGGGATCATCCCAAATCTGGATCAAACCTGAGTTGCCAGGGTCTACTGCATTGGAAGGCATACTCTTTACTGCTAAGCTATCTGAGAAGCTCAGAGAGACAAAAGGTAGCATTAAAACATTGAATAACACCTTTCTCTGGATGCGCTGAAGAATTGATGCTTTTGAACTGTGGTGTTGGAGAAGACTCTTGAGAGTCCCTTGGACTGCAAGGAGATCCAACCAGTCCATTCTGAAGGAGATCAGCCCTGGGATTTCTTTGGAAGGAATGATGCTAAAGCTGAAATTCCAGTACTTTGGCCACATCATGCGAAGAGTTGACTCACTGGAAANATTGATGCTTTTGAACTGTGGTGTTGGAGAAGACTCTTGAGAGTCCCTTGGACTGCAAGGAGATCCAACCAGTCCATTCTGAAAGAGATCAACCCTGGGATTTCTTTGGAAGAAATGATGCTGAAGCTGAAACTCCAGTACTTTGGCCACCTCATGCGAAGAGTTGACTCACTGGAAGAGACTCTGATGCTGGGAGGGATTGGGGGCAGGAGGAGAATGGGTCGACTGAGGATGAGATGGTTGGGCATTACGGACTTGATGGATGCGAGTCTGAGTGAACTCCGGGAGATGGTGATGAACAGGGAGGCCTGGTGTGCTGCAATTCATGGGGTCGCAAAGAGTTGGACACAACTGAGTGACTGAACTGAACTGAACTGAACCAGCCTCTCTTTCATGTTTCTGTATTACATGAGTAAGGTCCTGAGTATGAGATAGCAGAGTATAAATAATTATCAAAGTGTATACTATAAAAATCATATATTTACACAGAAAAGTATTTATTATAAAGTAACTCAAACCATGGCAATGAGCAAAAATGTGTCTTGTTAAACTTCTGGAACTTTTTTAAAATAAAGCATTTAAATAAGTGTGCCCACTGAGACTCCAATCCTGCTTGGGTCTCTCTCTAAATCTTGCCTGAATATTTTTTTCCTGCTTGATAACCAATCTTTCTGAAAACAAACTCCAGTGTTTTCTTCCATGGGATCAGTCCTGATATTAACGCAGTGTGAAGTGCAGGCTCAAGGCTTATTCTAAGTGGTAGTTAATGAAAGGTAAGCTAGGTATATGAGTTTCCCTGGTGGTTCAGTGGTAAAGGACACACCTGCCAATGCAGGATATGTGGGTTCAATCTCTGGGTCAGGAAGATTCCCTGGAGAAGGAAATGGCAACCCACTCTAGTATTCTTGCCTGGGAAATCTCATGGACAGAGGAATCTGGCTGGCTGCAGTCTATGGGGGTCGCAAAAGGTTCAGACAGGACATAGCAACTAAACAAATCTAGGTATAGTGGAGACTCATCCACTTTGCATTTGGAGATGCTTGGCTGTAATAGAAAGATTGTAGCTATGAATAGATCCAAAAGAGATGCTAGAATCTCTACATACTGCAGTGTGTTTGAGGAAAGATTGAGATTCTGACCTTGAGCAGTGGCCTTGCCTAGAATAGGCGCTAAGTCCAGGTAGTACTGAAAATGAAGACTTTTGCTCCTTTTTCTCAGATCTAAAAGCCTGAGCCAGCATCGCTCATGCTGTACACTTACTTCTCAGATACCTAAGCAAGAATGACAGGTCTAATTTTATTACCCTTACTCTAGCAAAATACCCACTGTCATCTTGTAAGGACAATATGATCAAGTCTCTTGGCTGAAGAATGCATTTCCTCAGCCATAATGTCCCTAAGGCTTCTAAATAAAATAGAAATTCAAACTTTACTTTTTGAAAAAAATCACTATGTTGCATTTCTAAAAATAAGTTTTGTTCAGAAAGAGCTCTCTGTAATGCTAGAGGGAGGCATTCTAGCTGACGTTTATAGAATATGGCAATAGAGTCTCCTAATTGATGTACAGTCAACAGTCGCATTAACTCTAGTCACGGGCAAAATAAAGGTAAGGGAGGGATGATCTGCAACCCAGAGAGGAAAAACAGAGAACAGCAGTAATGAAAGTTTATGGGTCTTCTAGGCCAGACTCAGATGCCTTCAGGGACCAGACAGGTTATGCAAGTTTAAGAACAGAGGGTGTAATATAACATGGAATGTCAGGGGCTTTGACTCATCAACCATACACATTAGGGGACAAGTACTGGTTCATAAACTACCAGTTTGTGATTCTATATTTACAGTCTGGAGCGGAGAAAAGTGCTCTCACTTATTGGGACTGTTTCCTTACTAAAGAAAGAGTTGGGAACTAGAGAGAGACAAAAATTCATTTAAAAAATGTTAACATTTCTCCTTTGTTTTTTCACCCAGTGCAAGTCATTAAGTCTTGCTGAGGCAAAGTCAAAAGGGTTTTATAAATTTTTTCCTGTTTTCATCAAAGCAAAGGATCATAATGTTGATGATCAACAGAAATTTGAGAACTTGGTCCTACAATCTATTAAAGAGAAAAAAAGAGTGAAATAATACCATTTACAGCAACATGTATGGACCTAGAGATTGTCATACTGAGTGAAGTCAGAAAAGAAATAATATATCACTTGTTTGTGAAATCTTAAAAAAAAAACACACAAATGAACTTATATACAAAACAGAAATATAGGCTTAGAGAATGAATTTATGGTTACCAAGGGGGAGTGTGGGCAAAGGGAGGGATGGTTAGGCAGTTTGGTATTGACATATATACACTGCTATATTTAAAACGGATAACAAACACCTACTTTATATCACAGAGAACTCTGTTTAATGTTATATAACAACCTAAATGGGAAAAGAATTTGAAAAAGAATAGATACATACATATAAATAACTGAAGCACTTTGCTGTACGTCCAAAACTAACATGATATTGTTAATCAACTGTGTATGTTAGTCGCTCAGTCGCTTTTTGTGATCCCATGAGCTGCAGCCCTCCAGGCTCCTCTGTCCATGGGATTTTCCAGGCAAGAACACTGGAGTGAGTTGCCATTTCCTTTTCCAGGGGATCTCCCCAAGGCCATGTCACTTGCATATCTGTCACTCATTAATGAGTGATGGAGAGAAAATTAAGTGTTAGATAAAAATAGAATTTCTAAAATTAAAATAACTCCATATTAAAGTGGTATTTACATATAATTATGAGATTATGATGACTCCTTACAGTGAACTAAATTTTAAGCAGCCTTTGATTGTCATATATATATGACACACATATATATTCTTCAATATTATTATCTTCTATGACTTTGAAATATATATTTTCTACAAAATGTAGGCATACATATAAATATCTATATAAAAGGCACAAGTATTTTTACTCTGAAAATTTTCCTGTAGATGTAAAAATATACATAAGTAGGTTTTGAATCTGTTTTCCCTTATAATTACTGCTATTGAGACCACCTTTCTGGGAGATGCAGCAAAAATCACCCATTACAACAGAAGAAGCCATATAATTCCTAGTACAAAGAAATCTTGTTAAAATATTGTGTTTGCAAAAATTCTATTGCTAAAACTGAGGAGGGAGATTTTCATCAATCAAAAATAATAACAAATACTCAAACTTAATGTTTCATAAACTGTAAGATCCAAATTGAAAGAATATTTTGGAGATTAAAGGAATGAAATCAGATTGATGATTTCAGTGTTTTCTGAAAAAGTGAAACACCGATTTCTGATTAAAACTGAATGAGGAAAATGTACGATTTTTTTGTTGAAATACTGTCATCATGTGTCCAGGTGAATAATACTTTTGGAAGGAATTGAACCAGTTTGCCCTAATCAAAACATTAGAAAATAGCTGAAAACTTGGGAACTTAAAGGTCAAACTTTATTCATTTGAAAGAAGCTTTTTTCCTTTCCTTCAAATTATGAAAGTCCTTCTGCATGATGATTCTTTGAATTGATTTATATCCTTTGATATTTCAACCAACAATAAAAGCCATATACACATAAGGCTTAACTAACTGACTTCTTACAAGAATACTTGAGAGGGCCTCAGAAGAACACTGCTACATTCAACCTGAAAAGTTACTTGGCAATCAGGGCTCAATTTGTATCAGTTGCATTGTTTAATATCTTAAATAAGAAATGTCCACAACTATAGAGTTCTACTCACTCACTTATTCACCTAACAAATACCTATTGTGTACCTACTATGTGCCAATACTATGGGTCTTCTAGGCCAGACTCAGATGCCTTCAGGGACCAGACAGGTTATGCAAGTTTAAGAACAGAGGGTGTAATATAACATGGAATGTCAGGGGCTTTGACTCATCAACCATACACATTAGGGGACAAGTACTGGTTCATAAACTACCAGTTTGTGATTCTATATTTACAGTCTGGAGCGGAGAAAAGTGCTCTCACTTATTGGGACTGTTTCCTTACTAAAGAAAGAGTAAGTCTCTGCGAACAACATTCCTATTCTCTTGGAATAATCCAATACAATAAACATGGCAGATAGGAATGTGTTCTATGAAGAAAAATATAATAAAATAATTAAGGGAGATGGAGAGACTGTGTTGGAGAATGTGCTTTTATATTAGATGGTCAGAGAAGACCTTCTGATAAGGTGACTTTTGAGTCAAGATCTAGAGGAAATAATGGAGTGAGCCACCCATCTCTGAGCAGCGGCACTCTAGGCAGAAGGAAGAGTTAAGTTGCAGTGGTCAGAGATCTGAAGGCAGGAGTGTGCTTTCCATATTTGAAAAAAATAAGGAGACCATTGTACATGGAATATAGAAAAAATAAAGGTGATTGTCCTTATAATACTGGGTTAGGTCATATAGTCCTTTGAAGGTCAAGATGAAGACTAAATATTAGTATGAGTAATATGGGAGACAATGAATCATTTTAAGCGGAGGAATAACATAATTCAGTTCACAATTTGAGATTAGTAACTTGGAAACCATGTGAAAAATACACATGGGCATGCGAACCAAGAAACTAGGTAAGGAGTATAGGTAAGGTAATAATAATAATGTCGATGAGAGATAATGATGACTTGGATGGAATGTAAGCAAGTAAAGATAGTGAGAAGATAGAGCTGTCTAGATTTGCTGATGGAGCAGAAGTGTGAAAAAGTAATCAAAGATGATGGCAAGACTTTGTCTTAGGAAATCAGAATAACAGAGCTGCCATTTACTAAGAATAAGATGGATCTGAAAGTAACAGTTTTGGGGACTGGGGAGAATTAATGTTGTTTTGGAAATATTAAGTTTGAGATACTTTCTCCATGTGTAAATTCTGAGTAAGCACTTAGGCACACAGTTTTGGAAAGTTAGAGACATAAATTAGGAGTTTGTGTTTAAAGATATATGAAACTACGAGACTTAATAAGGTTATATGGAGAATGAGTGTAGAGAGAAATAGGGAGATGTCCTAAAACTAATCCCCAGGGCACTATAACATTTAGAGGTTGAGGACATGAGGATGATTCAGCAAAGGAGTCTAAGAAGGAGTAACTTCTTAAAGGAAAACCAAGATAATTTTATCCTGGTAGCCAACTGAAATGTTGTTTCAAAGAAAATTAGTAATTAGTTGTTAAATGCAGCTGATTGGTTAAGTAAAATGAAACTTGAAAACGGACCATAACATTTTTGTAGCATGCAGCTCATTGGTGACTTCTAATCAGAACACTTTCAGGGAAGAGCCGGTGAAGAAAATCTGATAGACTGAAATCAAGACAGAATGAGTTTCACTTCCAGCAAAGATAGAAGATTTACATCCCATTTGAAACAATCAAAAGAAAAAATAAACAGGCACAATATGGGACAGTGGATTTTAAGACTCTGGATACCAGGCAATGAATGGCAGTGACCATAAAGACATTGGAACAAAGAGGTTATCCTACAGGTACTCCACTTGATTATTTTGAGAGAGTTTCCAGGTTGCAGAATCACAGGGAAAACAGGACATAGCCTTGTAGTAGGGTGACCAACTTGTTCCAATTTGACTAAGATTTCTCAATTTTAGCTCAGTTGGTAAAGAATCGGCCTGCAATGCAGGAGATCCCAGTTTGATTTCTAGGTCAGGAAGATCTGTGGAGAAGGGATAGGCTACCCACTCAGTATTCTTGGGCTTCCCAAGCATCTGCCTTCAATGCGGGAGACCCAGTTTCAATCCCTGCATCGGGAAGATCCCCTGGAGAAGGAAATGGTAACCCACTCCAGTATTCTTGCCTGGAGAATCCCATGGACAGAGAAGCCTGCTAGGCTACAGTCCACAGGGTCGCAAAGAGTCGGACACGACTGAGCGACTTCACTTTCACTTTCACTTGTGGCTTGCAGAAGACCGGGGCTCGATCCCTGGGTTGGGAAGATCCCCTGGAGAAACGAAAGGCTACCCACTCCGGTATTCCAACCTGGAGAATTCCATGGACCTTATAGTCAATGGGGTCACAAAGAGTCAAACACAACTGAGTGACTTTCATTTTCAACTTCTTTCTCAATTTTATTTTAATTTTTGTCTTATGCACTAATTTTTAAATTTTATGTATTTATTTAACAAGAGGATAATTGCTTTACAATGTTGTGTTGGTTTCTGCCTTACAAGAATTTGAATCAGCCATATATATATATATATATATATACACCTCCTTCTTGAGCTTCCCTCACACCTTCACCTCATGTTACCCCTCTAGATTATCACAGAGTGTTGGGCAGGGCTCCCTGTGTTAAATATGAAAGTTTTGTATTGTATGATCCCCTTCCACCCAAATCCTGGGATAACTGGTCACTTTACCTAGACAACTCAAATTGAAGCTGAGAACCAGGAAACTAAAGAAACTACAGTTCACAAAAATGACCAAAGAGGAAAAAGCAGCACAGTGAAAGAACCGCCCTAAATCTGCATAAGGTCATTCCTCAATTTTTCAGCCTAGAGTCTTGATTAAAATACACATGTGAGGAAATTCTCTGAGCTAACAAGAAAAGGATTAGAGGGAACAGTATGTGTCACTTATATAGAACTATGAATAATGCCTATTTCCATCTTCCAGATTGGAAAATATCTCACTTCCTCACTTCACAGAGTATTAGGTAAAGTAGTCATAAGCATCTTGCTTCAGTATTGGGAACTAATTAGCTGTAGACAGGCTTCTCTTGTGATTCAAATGATAAAGCATCTGCAGGAGACCTGGGTTTTATCCCTGGGTTGGGAAGATGCACTGGAGAAGGAAATGGCTATCTACTCCAGTATTCTTAGCTGGAAAGTTCCATGGACAGAGGAGTCTGATGGGCTACAGTCCATGGAGTCGCAAAAAGTCAGACATGACTGAGCAACTAACACTTTAGCTCTAGAATAAATATGCTGTGGTTCCAACGTCATGTCTTTGACAGAGAACCTAAATCAATTAAAATGTTCCTAACAAATTACCTACATTCCAAAACAAGTTCCAAGAAGACTTCACTTCAGTTCAGTTTAGTCGCTCAGTCATGTCTGACTCCTTTTGACCCCATGAATCGCAGCATGCCAGGCCTCCCTGTCCATCACCAACACCCGGAGTTCACTCAGACTAACGTCCATCGAGTCAGTGATGCCATCCAGCCATCTCATCCTCTGTCGTCNTTGTTTCTTATTTTGTTCCTCTATTTGGTGCATCCTGTGCAGTTAATCATCTTCCCAATTCTGTAATTACTTTACCTAAAATAGTTATGAATTTTAAAGAATAGAAAATAAAACTCAAACTTTTTAGCCTTTCATATCCTGGATGCAGTAAATTTTCCATCCTTATTTTCCTTAACTTCACAACATATGTTTTATACACAAATCAATTTGGGCAACTTCTGGAACTTGTGTTCCATTGCATTTCTCTAGTATGTCATAGCCTCTATCTAATATTTCTAATATTTCTATCTTTTGAAGTTCTATGTTATTCTTCAGGGCCCAAGTAAAATGATGATTTCTCTCGAGTTTGACCTCTCTCTTACTTTATGTCATTTTTTAAACCCCATTTTTTTTTAATGTTGAAGATCTCTGTACAGTTTCTAGTAACCTCAATTAGAGAAAAATGCCCTAGATTTGTGTCACTATGGTAGCCACTAGCCATATGCAGCTATTTAGATTAAAATTATTAAAATGGAATGACATAAAAAAGTTCAGTTTCTTAGTCACATTAGGTACATTTCAGTTGGATGGCAATGATAAAGAGTATTTCTATTGTGGCAGAAAGTTTTCAGTGCTCCCTACACTACAGTATTAAGATTCTCTCATTTTTTTTTAAATGGATTTTAGTGTAATTCCTTTACTGCTGCTGCTGCTAAGTTGCTTCAGTCGTGTCCGACTCTGTGCGACCCCATAGACGGCAGCCCACCAGGCTCCCCTGTCCCTGAGATTCTCAAGGCAAGAACACTGGAGTGGGCTGCCATTTCCTTCTCCAATGCATGGAAGTGGAAAGTGAAAGTGAAGTCGCTCAGTCATGTCCGATTCTTTGCAACCCCATGAACTGCAGCCTACCAGGCTCCTCTGTCCATGGGATTTTCCAGGCAAGAGTACACTAAAGTATAGTAATTAAGTTGTTGTTATGGAATGATG
Source organism: Neotragus pygmaeus (assembly GCA_006410875.1). NCBI lineage: Eukaryota > Metazoa > Chordata > Mammalia > Artiodactyla > Bovidae > Neotragus > Neotragus pygmaeus. The sequence goes on along the minus strand of SJYV01010192.1, from coordinate 155,710 downwards.
GTGGCCCCGAAACTCCTGGAGGAGATTCTATACAATAAGAGAAACAAATGTTTTCTACATATCATTATTGTACATCTCACACTTCAGCAAACAACAGAATCAACTGGAGGGCTTGTTAAAACAGATTGCTTTCTGCTACCCCTGGAGTTTCTGAGTTACTAGGTCAGAGCAGGAGTTGTGGATTTGCAGGATTTCTAACAAGTTCCCAGGTGATTCTGTTGCTGCTACTCTGGAGAAGACATTTTGAGCACTGGCATAAGGAGATTTATATATTTTTCCTCCAAATTCTTTGATTATTTTTATTTGAATTATTTGATCATTGTTTTATTTGAGTTTTGTATTTTGTACCTGGCAGTTTTTATTTACATAGTGTACTGAAGTAGAACTCATTTTAATTCCAGATGTATTTAATAAGAACTTACTAGGTCTCCATATTCAGAGACGGCATGGCACCCCACTCTAGTACTCTTGCCTGGAAAATCCCATGGATGGAGAAGCCTGGTAGGCTACAGTCCATGGGGTCGCAAAGAGTCAGACACGACTGAGCGACTTCACTTTCACTTTCCACTTTCATGCATTGGAGAAGGAAATGGCAACCCACTCCAGTGTTCTTGCCTGGAGAATTCAGGGACAGGGGAGCCTGGTGGGCTACCGTCTATTGGGTCGCACAGAGTCAGACACAACTAAGGCAACTTAACAGCAGCAGAAGCAGGTCTCTGTATTAGAAGTATCTGTATTAGTATCATATTAGTGTCCATAGACTAATACCATCCTTGTAGAAATTAGATCTAGCTGGAGAAATGACAAGAAGAAATAGGAAAAATACTAATCTCAAAATAGTATTGACAATAAACATTGAAAACACTTCTATACATATCATTCTGTTTAATCTGTATGGTAACAGTCCACTAGTGTGGCCATTGTTGAGTAACCCCATTATTAGATGAGGAAACCTCAACTCAGGGAGTCCATGTCTAAAGAACATCATTGGATTAAATTCTGTTTTGCATTGGACTAAATTAGGGAAAAACCTACACCATGACTTTTCCTTTAAACCAGTTTGAAAAAGTTAATCACATTTTATTTGAAGAATTCTATTAATGATCTAGGCTAAAACATTATCAATTATTTTAAACTTCTCTAAATATTGTGACAACTTTTAAAATGCAGGAATAAAATACATATTAAAAGGCTTTGAATAAAATCCTAGAGCTATTGGAAGTCTAGGGAGTTTATGGACTTTCCTTTAGAGCTATAAGTGTTGAGAAAACAGGTAATTGCCATTGCCGGGGTCCAGCCCCGGTGGATCCAGGGTAATTCGAAGGTGGGGATGGAGTAGGCGTCCTGGAAAAATACACGTTCAATTACATATATATAGAGAGATTAGAAACATTAGAAATGGGTAGTGTAGTAGGAAAATTAGTGGAGAAAAAGAGGCTGAATAACTTAGTTCACATGAAATGCATCCATGCTCCAGATAGGAATTTAGCCAGAAAAACGGGGAGCAACAAAGAACGACATGGGGGAGTCAGTCTTTCCAGGAACTGATCCCATTTCTTTATTTTACAGGTTTTCTTATATACCTTTCGTTACATATAGGGATGAATACAAAGTCATCCATGGGTCAGCAGTCCTGATCTTTATCAAAATCAGGTGCTTTACATAAAAGAAGTTCTTAGGGGTTTTACATCATCTGGCCATGAGGCCTGCTGACATTTACAACCCTTTCTTTCTGATAACCAAAAAACTTATTTTTCCAAGGGTGTTTTTTCTTAAACCAGGCACCACCCTCCAAATAAATTTGCATTCCTATAGGGTGAGAGTGTAGTGAGTTACAATCAAGAAAGGAATTTATTTAACCCAAGGTTAATATGATCAGTCTTAAAGGTTAATACTTATTTCTCCTATATGCTTAAAGTTAATACTTATTTCTCCTATATGCTAGTTATAGTCATTATAAGGGCAGAGAATATGGAGATTTAGCAGCAAACATCAGCCCAACAGATGAAAATCCTTTCACCAATGTTCCTCTTAATATCTACTTATTCTTAAGATAGTGATAAAGTTACATTTTTACATAGCAAGGACACAGTGATTATAACAAAAGTACAGTGGTCTATAACAAAAGAGAAAATTCATTAACTCAAAAAGTCTAATATTGCTAACATCAAAAACTACTATATTTCCTTTTCTATATTCCAAATCCATTGATTAATATACTCCCAGGTGCCTAAGGATATGGAGACCTGGCGGCAATCATTGACTCAACAATGAGAAAAGCCCTATGCTAATTAAGACTCTCAAAATACTCCAAAATTCTGTGCTGTTTATGGTTGAGAGGTAGTAAACAATCATAGTGGCAGGAGTATGGATAATCCTGTCACACAAGCTAGTCCTCAGCAGAGAGGTTTGACCTGAGACACCCTTGTCCCACCCAGGGCAGGGAATTAGCAATTACTGACACAACAAATGAAAAAACCCTTCACCAATATAATTCATAACCAACCCACTATACTAATAATTAATAACTTCCTGAAAGAATTTGCCTTTAATACGTCTAAAACATCTCGTGCCTCTCATGGTTGGGGGCTGTTCAGAGCTCGTTAAGTTGAAACATTCTTGTCACACCCAGGAATTTTTATTGCCTTGGAGCTGCCCTCCTTCTTCTTCTCTGAGAGAAATGGTTATGGGGGAGAGCCTCCTGTAAATACTCTGGTTTGGGGGTAGATGCTCGGGAACAGGGGGTTCCCTGAGGCTTGATCACGCCTTTGCATATGCTGAAGCCTCCTTCCTCATGACATTTACCATGGGCGGAGTTGCTCACTCTGGCATAGATGTGTGTGGTAACATTAAAATTATAACCTGCTGAGAACTTTGAATTTTCCTGGGGCTTTATCAGGAGGCTTTGTGTCCTGATTAAACATCATTGATATAAGCAAGAAACCTAGATTTTCTCTCATGTTCGTACATTTTATGGCGGGATGATGGTCTAAGAATTTAGACATCTTTTAGGCAATAGTTGTTTCAGTAAAGGCGGGGCCAATGGCCGAGAATAAGCATAGTGAGAAGGTTGGTGTTAGCATGACAAATTGTTCCAAGGTGAGTAGAAGTAATTGTTGAACTATTTTTTTCCCTTTTACATATTAGACTCTTATTCAGCCCATATAATTTCTGCAACGCTTAAAAAATTTTTATTTCTCTAGCTCATCAGAATCCCCTGAATGCCTTTAAAAATCACACCTTGGTGTTCCTGATTCGCTAGGTTTTTGCTGGGCCTCAAAGTATCTGTCTTTAGTCAGTGTGCCACGCATCTGAAAATAAGCCAAACCGGGGAAACGTTGCCCTAGTTGTAGAAAGAAACATGCAAAGTCACCAGGTATTTTAGCAAATATAAAATACGACAGGATGTTGTTGAGATTAAAATAATTTGAGAGGAAAGCCCTGTCTTAATTTATGCTAAACTTTTGGCGGGGTGTGGGGGAGTAAATTTGAAATTTATCCACCTATTTCATCACTTCACAAAATAATTGAATACTACCTATCTGAAGTCTGGAGCAGGCTAGATGAGTATGTCCAGAGGCAGGTAAGTACATGCAGAGAAGTCCTTCCTGCTTGGAATGCATATTTTATCAAGTGAGGGGTTAAAATGGAATCAAATAGTGAAACTCATGGTGGATGCACATTTATGTGTCATTAATCCTTGGAAGGAAAAGTCTGAGGTGCCATGAAGTGCTTTGGCAGAGTCACTGGTGTAATTTTGGAGGTCGTGTTTCTTGGGAAGGCAGAGGAAATTACCTGGAGAATTCCATGTGTAGGGTTGGAGGAGGTAGAAAGCTGATGCTTCTCATTTTCCTGGGGAAGGTGATGTGATAAAGGCTTTTAGTGCATGAGAAGGGGATTCATGCATTTAAGGAACAAAAAATGTTTGAGCCTGCAGAGTATGGAGTGCTAGAGGCCTGATCAGGGGAATGTGTAAGCCCCTACCGGTAACATGAAGATTTTTTATCATCTCAGAGTTACCTCTGGCTGCAGGTTTTAAATGTGCTGGAGTTTGGAGTGAGACTTTCTCCTTGAGGAAAAAAACTAGTCCACTTATTGAGAAACTTACAACTTTCCTCATGGCCTGAAACTCTTCATATTACACACACACACACACACACACACACACACACACACACACACACACACACATTATGTGTGTGTATTATATACACACACAAACCTATATATATAAAATACTCTATGTATCCTGTATTCACTATATTGCTGTATATACGATGTACTGTATATTTTATTTTGTATATTATTTAGTGTGTTCTGATGTGAACCAACACTTTAAGTGCAGTTGGAAAATGCTATGTAGGCTATATGAAGTTTGTTATAAACTCCAGGAAAGCAGTTATGTTTGTTTGTGCTTTCATCCTGCAAACTAAACTGTCCGTTTTTCCTTTCTCTGTAGGACTTTCTGTTACTCAAAGACATTCCACAGCATGACCATCAGCTGCTGCCGTCAGATGGTGAAACAATTGTGGACGTACAAGATTTAACTGCTTTTTGGGATAAGGTAACAAGTCCTCCACCTCAGAATCATGACTGCTAATAAGACAACTGTGACATTTATAAGAAAATGTTGAGGTTTTACACATGGTGTAAAATGTGACTTTCTCGTATACTGAAAATGTTATAAAACTTCTCAAAATCAGGAATAAGGTTTGCAACTACTGGCGATTAAGTGTAAAATCAGCCTAAGACATCTGACAGGTTGTTCTCTCTCATTTTCAACAGAGCTTTAAAGTATTAGCACATCTTGAACTTAAATTACATACAGTGGTAATGTTAGAATTTACAGGATTGGACATATGAACTGCAGCAGTACGATGTGGGTTAACTAACAAATACACAATCAGTTGTTAGAGACAACAGCCTTTGGGGAATCAATGTACATTTTCTGTATACTGATCTTCACAGACCATCTTACTACACGGAGCGAGGCTGTGATCTGGATCTTGGCTGTGGGGGGCTCTCCCATCCTGATCTTCTGGAAGCTTCTGGCTACTTTGGTGGCAGCCAGGGTCAGGAGGAGAGAACGGGTGGTCATCGTGAGCCCCAGTGATTCTGTTCAGTGCTTTCACTATATGGAAGCTGACATGGAGAACTGGCAATGTCCCAACACTTGGTGTATTTATAATATTCAGGCAAACAGGGAAAGCAGAAGAATTTGCTCTCAAGTATTGCACCCCCAGTTCAGTTCAGTTCAGTCGCTCAGTCGTGTCCGACTCTTTGCGACCCCATGAATTGCAGCACGCCAGGCCTCCCTGTTCATCACCATCTCTCGGAGTTCACTCAGACTCAAGTCCATCGAGTCAGTGATGCCATCCAGCTATCTCATCCTCGGTCGTCACCCCCAGTAAAGCCCCTTTATTGACAATTTAAATGCTCTCCTGCAACCTGGTTCCATGGTCCTCTGTGCACACCCTCCTATGTCAGTGTGGGTCAGTCAGGAAAACTGAACCCACACCACAGGAGGGGAGGTTAGGACATGTGTGAGGGATCCCTCAGAGGGGCAGGGGCACAGACATTGGGGTTTTGGAGAGAAGCTGAGTCTGAATGAAGCCCCCGCTGGGTTGGGAAGCAGGAGACTCTGTAACCTGCTCCCCTAGACAGCCAGGCGGGCAGATGGGGGGAGGTCTCAGGGACCCAGGTCTCATTCATGAAATGGTGGGACTTGGCCTGTCTTTAAGCTCTAAAATAAATGGTCCTGTGTGAGCCTCCAGATCTCACGGAACAGGGGTTTCCAACTGTGTCTGCACAAAGTCAGGGCTCAGCTGATGATCCTTGTTGAATCAGTGTCCCCTGTTCCTGGGTAACCAGGAAGGGAGGGGACCCAGTGCTTCTGAGATGTCGAGTGCTGCCCCCTTCTGGTCATGGCAGAGTAGTGCCTGCCTGAAGCCTGAACAGGGAGGGAACTCAATGTCCTGTCCTGACAAACTATGAGGGGAGAGGACAGGGATGATGATCGTATATGGCTCATTGGTTTGTTGTCACACTTGAGTGAAAAGTAGTAAAATAGGGACCCTAAGTGTCAACACGAAGAAAGGAGTGGAGACGTTTAAACAGATGCTTCTCGTATGTTAAAACCTAGCTTCTTACTGATTTTTCATTCCTAAAATCTGAGACTTTGTTTTGGAAATGAAAATTAATTATTATTTTTAGTATATGATTGCTTTATTATCAGTTCAGCTGTTTACAAAGAACTCTTTCCTTTTGAAGATTATCTAGACTTTTTTATACAGACTCTATGCCTTTAGTCTTTTGAGCATTTTACTTAATCACATGTAACCACTGTGTATGTGTTTTGAAACATAATGGTTACTGACAATTTTCTTAACACTTAGGATATGTAAAGAAGTATACATACCCTCAAGTCTCCCAGGAATGTGACCTGTGATTGGCATGATGAGTAATTGTCCTTCTTCCTCGTATTGGATTGTGTGCTGTCAAATGCATTTTCATGTTTTTGTTTTCCTTACAGTAAAGGTATTTTATTGTCCCTGTTTAGCCAGGACAGGTAATGCATGTAACATGTATAAAATTGAGGCTTTATTTCTCTGACTCACAATGTCATAAATTTCCTTATTCCCCATTTTTTTTTTGGTGTTATTGGTGTTAAATTAGAGCTCTTGTGAAATTAGACCATTATTTACAAGAGTTAATTTACCAAGAGTGATTTTATTATGTAAAGTGTCCCCTTCTGGCTGAGTGTTACTGAGATTTTTTTCTTTCTCAAATGCAAATGGAGAGACTAATGGAGATTTCAAATTACAGTGTTTATTAGTATAGGACCAGGCATGCTATGTTCTTCTGCTGCCACCTTATATTTAAAACCAAAGATCATTGCGTGCCTGTTCAGTCGCTGTATCAGACTCTTTGTAAACCCATGGACTGTAGCCTGCCAGGCTCCTCTATCCATGGAATTTCCAGGCAAGGATACTAGAGGGGCTATGAAAGGGTAAGTGGTAAAAACCTCCCGAACTGAATACTGTAGTAAGTACATTATTTTAATAAGCTTATGTACATCATTCAGTTTGCATTTCAAGCAGTTTCCTTGTCATTGCACCTCCTTAAATTCTGTGGGTGTCTACACCTGAGTCCATATGGAAATCTGGTAAAAGAAGCCTTCCTAAGGCAACTAAAGCTGTTTCAACTCCCCAAAAGATAGGAGTGGATGAAAAGACCTGTAAAACACAATGTCTTAAAATGAGAAAATGTGGGCTATGTTAGCATTTCAATAACTCTTATGGTATTTTCCCCAGTATTTGAAGTAATTTGTGTTACTTTATTGAAATGGGTACATTTTTTGTAACTTTCATTTGCAGGAATCAGGAACCCCAGCCCTACAAGGCCTTTCCTTTACTGTCAGACCCGGTGGACTGTTAGCTGTGGTTGGACCTGTGGGCGCAGGAAAGGTACATTCTGATGCCTTTTGGCAGCCTGATAACAGCCCCTGTTATATTCTCAGAGTGGAGACCAGAGCTGAGTGTGACTCAGTTTGAATTCAGTGTGTCTAGAACAGTGTTTCTCTAGGTGTGTTCTATGGAGCAATCATTTTGCAAGAAGGTTTCGTGGCAAATAAATCTGAATAAATGCACACTGCGTTCTCCTTCTTGGTGCTTCACATTGCCCAGTTGGGAACCACTTGTCAAGCACTGAACATCTCATTGAAGGAAATTATTGATGAGACAACTGTTCAGAATGGATGGAGACAATGGAGATTTCTGTTTGTCACAGTGGCCCCTCCAGGAAGTCTGGAGGTGGTGCATTTCCTCACGTGACTTGACTTGGTCCTATCAGTGCATGCGTAGTGAATGTGCGGCCACGTGCTGGAGCTAAAGGTACAGACATGAGCCAGGGCTCGACACCTCTGCTCCAGAGCAACCAGGTTCTGGGGTGAGACAGATACACAGGCAGGTTATTTCCACCCAGGGCAATGAGTACTCTGATATGTAGACACAACACATCTATGATATGTAAAACATTTGAAATTTGCACATTGACTTAGTCTCATGTGTTTTGTACAACAACATACAGAAACCTAAGTGTGGAATATGTACACAAAAGGGTGATAATTTCCTTCATCATGGACTTTTGCTCTGCAGACACAACTCACTTCATAGTTCTTTCAGTTCATCATCTTTGGATATATTCTTTACACATAACTTTAAAAAATATTTGTTTATTTGACTGCATGAGATCTTAGTTGCAGCATGTGAGGTCTAGTTCCCTGACTGGGGATTGAACCCCAGCCCCTGCACTGGGAGCTCAGAGTCTCAGCCTGTGGACCACCAGGGAATTCTCCACACATAGCTTTTTAAGAACAAGTATTTGTCAAATAAAGGACATCCCGGATGTAGGAACAACTGCGTTAAACATCAGATATATGAACTGCACATCCTGTGGGGCTGCTCTACTAGAAAAAGATGTCCAATATTCTTAATTAGTCTTTGCTAAGTAGAGCACTGCATTTGGGGGAAATTCAGGCAGTATAGATTGTTATACTATTCAAATTCCATATCAACCTTTAGTTTACCTTGACCAGTGGTATTATTTTTATTTTTATCACAATCACCAGAGCAGTACTTTATCCTGTTCTGAAGGAAAGGGTCCTATCCTGTATTAAGCACCAGGGTGGGGTCAGCTGTGCTGCGGAGCGTGTTCCATCCTGAGTGCTGCCTGTTCATTTGTATGTTGCTGTCTGTTTCAGTCGTTACTGTTAAGCGCTTTGCTGGGGGAGATGCCCGTCATCCAGGGGAATGTCAACATCCACGGGAGGATCGCATATGTTTCTCAGCAGCCCTGGGTGTTTCCAGGAACCGTGAGGAGTAACATTTTATTTGGGAAGAAATATGATGAAGACAGATATAAAGAAGTAATAAAGGCGTGTGCTTTGGAAAAGGTGAATAATGACTTTTGAGCTGCATATACTCAAATTTCAAATAGTGATAATGTTGGTTTAAACTCTAAAGTTAGTTGAAATTTCTTTTTAATTTGAAAGGTCTTTGATTGTTGCTTAAAATATTTGCTGGTCTTCTGGATAAATATGCAGGCATTTATGTTGCTGTTTTAATCCTGATGTGATAACAACACTCACAGAATAACTTTGGTGGGGGGCGGTGTGGTTGTTTCATTTTGTGAAATTTCATTCATTGTTTTTGGTATGGAGGGCTGTGCCACACGCCTCGCACGATCTTAGTTCCCTGACTACAGACTGAACTTGGTCCCTTGGCAGTGAGAGCACAGAGTCCCAACCACTGGACCACCAGGGAATTCCCTCGTTCACTTTTAATTTCTTTTTTCAATGGACAATTGCAAAACTTTGTAAAAGTAGAGAGCATGGTATAATGAACCCTCATGTACCCACCCCCAGCTTCAGCCAGGAGCAGCTGGTGGCCAGTCTCGCTGCATCTCCACCTCTGCCAGCCCCACCCCCACTCCAGATTGTTCTGGAGAAGATCCTAGACCTCAGATTAGTTCATCTGCAAATGTATTATTAGTTTTCTCTGAAAGATAGAAAAGCCTTTGGGAAAAAAATCACATTATTTCACCTGAAAAATAACCCAGATTCCTGAATGTCATCAACCTGCTAGTCTCTGTTTACATGTCCTTAGTCATCTCACTGAGGAATCTCCTTCAGCGCTGCTGGAGGCAGCCTGCACATGAAGTCTCCCCCCTGACCCTTGGCTCGTGCCTCCTCAGGCCTTTTCAGTCCCTAGGTTTCCCTCTCCACTTGGTTTTGACTTGCATTTCTATTTAAAGAAAATAGAATCCTTTAACTTTTCTTCTTAATACTACATCTTTTCTTTGGGGGAGAGATTGTTTTCAGAAATGGCATTGAGTTTCACAGAAAATGACAAAATGAAGCATTTAACCCTAGCTTGGGATTTAGATGAAATTAGTGAATGAATGATGTAAACTGAACTTACTTGAGAGGGGAATGTAATTTGGCACAAAGGAAGAACAATGTCAATACTGATTAAACAGTATGTTACTCTCCTGGGTTATAAAAATCCGTGAACAGTAGTGTTAAAGGGCTCCCCTCAAGTCTGTTGAGTCCAGTCTGGACATCCGAGATTCTTCTATACTGTGAAAAAGAGCCCAGGACAGACTTTTAGAGGTGAGGAGTTAAGACTCCAAAACCTTCTTCCTGAGGAAATAGAAAACAGTAATTTTGCTTGAACCACAGCTTGAACATCATAGATTGTATCACGTGAGTAGCATTTTGCAATAATGTGGTTAAAATAGAATTGCCTCTTTAATGGGCTTCTGTTTCTTTCTCTTGGGTTCTTATTAATGGGAGATTGTGTTTGCAGAAATAAGGTCAAGTTAGCAGGAATGCGCTAGATTGTATTAAATGGTGTAGAGACTGTATAAGAAAAGAAGAGGGAAGCACGTGTAGAACAGTGAGAACAGTAGCTCCTGTTCATTCAGAGTCCACGTGCGGATCCTTTTTCTGTCTTTCACCCCTGTGTGTGCACACGTGTAAGAGGGTATATGAGTTATTGACTCTGTATCAGTGTCTTCAGCATCAACATCCTCATTTTATAGTTGGTAAAACCAAGGCTTGGGGGATCAAGCAGCTCAGCTCAGCTCACGTTCAGATCCCTTTCTGCATGATTCTAGACTCCGTGCTTGTCCTCCATGCTGTGCTGCCTCTCAGTTGAGGAAATGTATAAGGAAGAATTTTCTAAAGAGCAGATGATAGATGAAGGTGTAAGGTGGGGTGTGGAGTAAACAGATCTCAGGCATTTTCTCTTCTCTTTAATCATGTCCAGCCCCTGATGCTCAGATCAGACTCCAGAGACCCAGGCCAGGTTGGGGTGTTTCTTTCATAATCTTGCCTTACTGGTGAAGCTCAGCCCTTCTTTTTCCCCACATTTGAGCATCTCTGCAGAAGAGCTGGGACAGCGGCTGATATTCAGCTTTTTCCCTGGGAGTCAATGCTTTGCCGTAGCCACGTGGGCTGATTTGACCAGTAATGTGGGCAGTGTTCTGGGGCCTCCCCCACCGTCGGGTGTCCATGCGGCAGAGTCTGGTGGGAAGGGGCCCTGCAGGACCAGGCTGCACAGCGATTCTTCTGTACATGATGTGACCATTATAAACACGGGCTGCTTTCCAAGTCTGCACAGTTGGAACACGGACACCTTCCAAATGTGTCTGGAGTGTGACCCCCATCTCCTCATTCTCACTGCTCCCACTCTGGTCCTGACCACGATCATCTCTCATCTAGATTTTTCCAGTAGCCTCCTTACTTATATTCACTCTTCCCCTTCCCCACTTACTGCCTGTTTTCTGCAAAGCACAGGAGTGATTCCTTAAAAACCGAAGACGTCCTCCCCTTCCTCCTTTACTGGAGTGACCCCAGGGCCCCTCCTGCTCCGGCTCTGCCCTCACTCCCCTCATTCTTACTCAGCTCTGCTCTCCTGCCTCCTTGTCCTGAACCCCTGCGGCATCTCCCCATGGCCCCTGCACCTGCCCCTCCCTCTGTGAGGAGCAGCCTCTCCAGGTCTGCCTGAGCCCCCTCCCTAGATCTGCTCACACCCTCTCTGAGCAGAGCCCTCACACCCCAGTGTGGACTCCCTTCCTTCACTCTCCGTTCGACTTCCTTTTCCTTCTCGTCCTTAGTTCTTACACTCAACATGGAAAGAAACTGTAGGGACTTTGTTTCCTCGTGGCTGAATTCACTGTGCCCAGAACAATGCCTAGCGTGTAGTCAGTCCTCAATAAATATCTGTTAAAATGGTCAAGTGCATAAATGCTGTGAAAAACTGCAGAGTGAAGAAAAGATAAAGAACCCTGAGAGGTTTGGTTTTTTTAATGTTCAAGGTTATCTTTATTCACTATGAAATAAGCCCGTTATCACTGATCAAACATTTGCAGGGAGAATAGCTGCTGAAAGGTTAGGATGGCAGGAGAACACATTTTAAATCTTTTTCTTTTTTCCCTTTTCTATCTCCTTATAGAATTTGCAGAATTTGAAGGAAGGAGATCAAACTGTGATAGGAGATGGAGGAACCCCGCTGAGTGAAGGACAGAAAGCCCGGGTCAGCCTCGCCAGGTGAGTGGGGTTTCAGTTGCCATCCTGCCCCTCCTCCTCCACGGCTCCTAGTGGATGCGAGCACGCAGACCCCGCTCACCGGGTGAGTCTGTGTGAAGCAGGGTCTCGGCCCTTTCCCTGGGCTCATGGAAGGAACATGGAGTCGCTGGACGCCATCATGATTCAGAGATGAGACCCAGGGAGGGTGAAGCGTCCTCTCCTGACGTCTCTCTCTGTTTTCTAGAGCCGTGTATCAGGACGCAGACATCTACCTCCTGGACGATCCGCTCAGCGCAGTGGACGTAGAAGCCGGCAGGCACTTGTTCCAACAGTGAGTTTGCTCCTGTTTTCTATCGTTTCTTCTTTCCAAGAGCCCTGCAGGGATCAGGGGAGGGAGCTCAGGAAAGCCTTTGCGCTCCAGGAGACTCAGCTCCCTCTGCCCTGGTGTTCCTCCCTTCCCTTCACAGAAGATCCATTGTAGAGAAATCTTACATCATGATGAGGTCAGGACAGGAAAATACAGCAGGTGCTTCCCATGTGTGGAGCACAGTGGAGTCGTGCTTTATGGAGTCAGGGATAGATGCAGATTCCACACTGACTTGCAGTTGATGGATCCAGATGCTGTGGACGGATCCACGCCCCAGGAATAAGAAGGATGATATCCGATTTTTAAATCATAGAGTGGAACTCCGTAATCTGATACCTGGCTGCCAGTTATTTTCCTCCATCATTTCCTCGTCACTTAAGGCATATTAGAAGGTACAAAGTTTTCAGTACTGACATACAGCTTCCATGGAAAGGCCCTGTTAGCATATGCTTATTATTCTGTAGGTCTGAAAATACTTAGCAAAGTCTAGAATTAAGGAATAACTTATCAGAGCCATACTCGATATCACAGTATGGCTTCAATCATTTAATGTCACTTCATGGATGCTTGTGGAATTAATACTTAGACCCACAGTATAGGGTTAACTTGAACGTTATCTAGAATCTTTCTTAAATCCTGACTCTCAATTTGTGATTCTGGAATTTGGTGTCAGTGGCTCTTGTTTGGCCACAGAACCCCTGAAGTAGAACAACTACGATGCTTTTCTGTGTATAATATGTCTTAACATATACTGACTGAGGCCTTTGATGGAGTCTAGATTGGCCTCCTTGCAAGCCTCATGAACTTGCTTTTGCTAAAACAGCCTCCATATCTCCCCCAGAGTTAGTTCCCTTGCTGTTCACCTTATTAAAGCCAATCAGCCTTCCAGCTGCACTTATTAACACCCTGCTGTGTGCACTGAGTCAGATGCTCTTACAGATGTCCCTGCACAAAATCTCTTAGTTTAGAAGGAGGACGGTGAGCTAGAACAGGGGAAGGGCCACACTGGGCAGAATAAGGGAGACTAGGATGTCCAGCTCTCATTCCTACCTCTGAGGAAGCTGCCTCTACGCGGAGCTTGTTAAGACAGATGCCTGGGGAAAGGTCAGCAGAGTCAAGGTTTAGAGAGTTTCAGTACAGGATAGTAAGTGCTGAATAGAAGCAGAAGTGGCAGCTGGAGGCTTTTATTAAAAGTGAATGAACTGCACTTCTTCTTGACATTAAGAGTTTCCTTCAGTCATGAAGCTGTATCCAAGGCTGTTAAAGTTTTACAGCTTTATGCTTGGAACACTAAGTGGGTTCTGTCACCTAAAGAAGGTGAGAGGCCTTAGCGAACTGATGCTGTCTCACCATGCTATGGATCCCGACGTGTTTCAGCCCCACATCACCAGACACTCACCCCCTGGTCATCAGCTTTTCGGGTCAGTCCTGATCAGACTGCCACACTGCTGCCTATACAGCACGCCCTCCTGTCTATACAGCACGCCTTCTTGTCTACACAGCACATCCTCCTGTCTACACAGCTCACCCTCCTGCTCCAGCCCTTCATAGGCCACCACCACCCCCCACCCCACGTTCAGGAAGCAGCTCCAGGTTCTCAAACAGAGAACAGGCTTCTTTGCTGTCTGCCCCCATCAGCCTTTCCAGCTCATCCCCTTACTTGCTGTCTAGCTGTGTGGGCCCTGTAGGGTCCTTTCTCGCCCTGTCTGTCTGTTCACACTGGTCCCTCTGTCCCAGAGCCAGGAGCAGTGCACAGGACACAGGAAGAAGGTGAAAGGTGGGTCCTGCCTTTGCTCCTGCTCCTCCAGGGGGCGCCCTGCCCTCTGTCTTCCCATAGTCCTCAATAATAATGCTAAATAAATAATGCTTAATAAAAAGCATTATTTAGAAAAAATTCAAAGCCATTAATTGGTCACTTTGGAATTATTTATACTATGTCATATACAAAGATTTGCTCTGTAAAGGACAGAAATGATATGGATATTAAGAAGAGGTGGCAAGAATACACAGAAGAACTGTACAAAAATGATCTTCACAAACAAGTTAATCACAATGGTGTGTTCACTCAACTAGAACCAGACATCCTGGAACGTGAAGTCAAGTGGGCCTTAGAAAGCATCACTACGGACAAAGCTAGTGGAGGTGATGGAATTCCAGTTGAGCTATTTCAAATCCTGAAAGAGAATGCTGTGAAAGTGTTGCTCTCAATATGCCAGCAAATTTGGAAAACTCAGCCATGGCCACAGGACTGGAAAAGGTCAGTTTTCATTCCAATCCCAACAGAAAGGCAGTGCCAAAGAATGCTCAAACTACCGCACAATTGCACTCATCTCACATGCTAGTAAAGTAATGCTCAAAATTATCTGAGCCAGGCTTCAGCAATATGTGAACCATGAACTTCCAGATGTTCAAGCTGATTTTTAGAAAATGCAGAGGAACCAGAGATCAAATTGCCAATATCTGCTGGATCATCAAAAAAGCAAGAGAGTTCCAGAAAAACATATACTTCTGCTTTATTGACNCTTCCTTTGCCATTATTTTCTATATCTCAGTGAGAAATGGAACTTAACAAAATAGCGGGCTGGATTTCTCCTCTTGTTCCCACCTTGAGATGACAAGAATTTGCCACAGTCAAAGACAAATCACCATTTCTGAGGTTGAATTGACCTTGCCTGGGTGGAGGAGACTAAATTATCACTTCTGAAAAAATATACAGTCTGTTTGGTAAAATGTTTTTCCCTTGAAAGAACAGAGCAAATTTAAAACAAAAAACATCATTTTATTCTATTTTTTTCTTGTAGATTTTGTTTCTTAAAATGGACTCTATTTAATCTATCAAGAAACCCATACCGTGTAATATTCAGTTCAGTTCAGTTCAGTTGCTCAGTCGTGTCTGACTCTGCGACCCCATGAATCACAGCACGCCAGGCATCCCTGTCCATCACCAACTCCTGGAGCTCATTCAGACTCATGTCCATCAAGTCTGTGATGCCATCCAGCCATCTCATCCTCTATCGTCTCCTTCTCCTCCTGCCCCCAATCCCTCCCAGCATCAGGGTCTTTTCCAAGGAGTCAACTTTTCACATGAGGTGGCCAAAGTATTGGAGTTTTACCTTTAGCATCAGTCCTTCCAGTGAATACCCAGGGCTGATCTCCTTCAGAATGGACTGCTTGGATCTCCTTGCAGTCCAAGGGACTCTCAAGAGTCTTCTCCAACACCAAAATTCAAAAGTATCAATTCTTCAGTGCTCAGCTTTCTTCACAGTCCAACTTTAACATCCCTACATTACTGAAAGATATACGGCAAAGCTTATTAGTCTGTAAAATTCCACAAGATTTATTCCATACAGTGTGCCATTTTCATGAAGGATCTATTTTGTGAAAGTTAAAGTAATAAAATTTCAAAATATCAGAATCACCTTTCTTTCTAACTCTGCAAACTATTTAAAATTTTGTCCCTATTTACTGCTGCTGCTGCTAAGTCGCTTCAGTCGTGTCAGACTCTGTGCAACCCCAGAGATGGCAGCCCACCAGGCTCCCCTATTTTTTCCTTATTTCTCAAATGTTCAGAGTTTGCTTTAGTTTTAGAGAATTCATATGAATTTTAAGGCCTAGAGGAAAAAAATATACATATATTTTTGTGTGTGTCTCTTGGTTTCTAAGACATTTCCTCAAGGCTGAGTCTCATGATGTTTGAATCAAAACAGGTAATATAGTGAGAAGACATCATCACTTAGTCTGCCTTGTTTAATCTCTTAGCTTTTGGCCTTACAAATTTCTAAAGAAGCAATTATATAATTTATATCAATTGGAAGAGGCTGTTGGGTAATCCAGATGTATTTGAAAGACAGCAACAACAATACATAGGGAAGTCAGTCTCTGAGGTCAAAAGGTGAAATAAATCAAGGAAATTGTACTTACAGTATTCTGTTCTCTGATATTTACAACAAATTATTCTAATAAAGGCTAACACACACACAAACACATAATATGGGATGATGATGATGATGATATATAGATAGATAGATTATAGACAGATAGGCTAGAACTTTATAGAATTGACTTTGGGAAATAGTGATCTTGCCATACACTAGGGAACCCGCTCTGACTAATCCCCGACCTGGTATGTAAGCAAATATACTTGAAATGGAGCTTTTCATGAGAGTTAAATATTGATACTACTTATTCCCAAATAAATGTTTTCCATTTTCAAGTTGCAAAAACTAATTATAAAATATACTTATCTTTTCATGCTTTTCATTGTGCAGGAAAATGTAATGTTCATTTAACTATTATAACATAGAATATTGTGTTGTAAATATATATTTATAGTATTATAAAAAACAAGTAAACATCTATTTATGTATTCTACATTGTTATCAAAATCATTATTATACAGTAAAATTCCTTAATCAGAAAAATTAATATTCAGAAGAATCAAAAGATAATATACTTTGATTTTTTTGGACAGAATTTTCAGATGATCTTCATATATATTATTATTATATATAAATTGCTTTGAGCTGAGAAATCACATAAAACAAATTATATTTCATTCTAGCTATTTGTCTTTATTTAGTCAAATGGATATTTGAATATAACATTACTCAGAAGATCACTGTTTAGCCTGATCAATCCCATGAAAAATTATTGTTTTTACAAATATTGATTCCCTTATGTGAAAGAAATTTAACAAATAAGGGAATCTAAGACTCTTTAACACCAACCTTTTTTAAGCTTTGAGGATAAAGTTCTGTTCTAATGACAAATCTCTCTTATAATTTAGCTTTAATTTAATTCTGCTTGCAAATTTTTCCAAAAACTGGGTCACATGTTGCTAAGAACAACATATAGCATGACCAAACTGAAATTAGTACTCTAGTTATGGTCACCAGAATCATGAGATAATATGACATGAGAGTCTACCCTGACCATGGGTCTTAATAACTGGGCAGAAATCAGGTTAACGAGGATGACTGACCTGACATTTTGTAATAATATTACTTTATTAAACATATACATGAAACTACAAAGGACTTAAAAGTGTTTTTCAATGCACACTTTCACTTCCTCTTCAGTAAAACATGGACAAGAATACTTTAAAAGTTGGCCAAGACAAATGTATTTTTTCCCAGTCTCTTCTCACTGTATTATTCAAGTTTTACTGATTGTCATTATGTCTCATACCATCTTCTCTGGGACTGAATCACTTACTTGTTTGGGAGCCATTAGTTTTAAATTTTCCTATATGTTTAGGGAGAGGGCAGAATGATTTGGGAGAATGGCATTGAAACATGTATAATATCATATAAGAAACGAATTGCCAGTCTAGGTTTGNTGCCTCTTGAGAAACCTATATGCAGGTCAGGAAGCAACAGTTAGAACTGGACATGGAACAACAGACTGGCATCTAACAACTAAGATCATGGCATCTGGTCCCATCAATAAGCTATAGTGTTAAGTAAAATAACTTTTTCACTGTTTTTCCACATAATAAAGAGACTACTTTGACATTGATTGGGAGCAGTACATGACTCTTCTATTGCCAAATGAAAATTAACACATGAAGCATTTGAAAAAGGCACTGAAGGAAACAGTTCATAAGGCCAAGACTTCTCAGTCTCTGTTGGACTAACTCACCTTCCATGTCCAACTAGTTTTCCTCTTCCAAACTCTGACAAGCACTTTCATCATTATTGGCAACAGAATTGTCAGAAGAGGTGATCCACTTCAAAATAGGAGTATCTTCACACAGATCTGAAAGATAAATGTTTGCCTCTCTCAGCATATATCCTTTTTAATGTATAAACATTTTTCTTCTTAGATCACCTTTTGTTACGATGAGATTGATAGACAATTTTCTCATTGAAAAATTAGTGGCATGTTCTTCTTTTGCCTAAACTTACCTCAATGACTTGGGCTTCCCTTGTGGCTCAGATGGTAAAGAATCTGCCTGCAATGCAGAAGACCTGGGTTTAGATCCCTTGGTGGGAAAGATCCCCTGGAGAAGGAAATGGCAACCCACTCAAGTATTATTGCCTGGAGAATTCTACAGACAGGGGAACCTGATGGGCTACAGCCCATGGGGTTGCAAGGATTTGGACAGGACTGAGCAACCCACAATGGCACCCCACTCCAGTTCTCTTGCCTGGAAAACCGCATGGATGGAAGAGCCTGGTAGGCTGCGGTCCGTGGGGTCGCTAAGAGGCGGACATGACTGAGCGACTTCACTTTCACTTTTCACTTTCATGCACTGGAGAAGGAAATGGCAACCCACTCCAGTGTTCTTGCCTGGAGAATCCCAGGGATGGGGGAGCCTGGTGGGCTGTTGTCTATGGGGTCGCATAGAGTCGGACACGACTGAAGTGACTTAGCTGAAGCAGAGCAACCCAGACTTTCACTTTCTTACCTCAATGACTGTAAACAAGAACTTGCAACCCGTTGCCCTAACATTTAAAAATTTTCTATTTCAAAATTTAATTATAATTCTTTTTTCTTTGATGTGAAATTTACATACAGTGAAATACATCTGTTTTAAGTGTAAAAATCTAGGAGTTTTGAAGAAGGCAAATACCTGGATAACTCATGCACAATAAAAACATTTTCCTTCCCTCAGATGATTCTCTCACGCTGTTCCGATGAAATTTCACCTATCAACAGCAACTACTTTTCTGATTTGTTTTGTCTGTTCTAAGATTTCACATAAATGGAATCACACAGTATGCGGTCTTTAGATTTGGCTTATTACTTTTGGTATAATGTGTATGAGATTCTTTCCTGTTGTTGCATATATTTTTTGTTTTTTATTTAGCAGTAGTCCATTGTGTTATTAAATGGGAATTTAATTATTTCACCTTTAATAAATATTTACAAATTTTCCTTTTGTTTTTTGCTACTGTGAATAAAGCTTCTGGAACATTATTGTACAAGTGTCTATGTGGACAGGCTTTTATTTCTCTTGGGTAGATGCCTAGGACTGAAATTATTGGATCATAGAGTAAGAGTATATTTAACATGAAAAGAAACTTCCAAACTGTTTTCCAATTTTCTTTATTTTTAATCATTACTAATAATGTGTAAGAGCTTCAGTTGTTATCCTATCCCCTCAAACTTTGGTACTGACATCCTTTTTAATTTTAGCCATTCTAGTTATTTTAAGTGGCGTATTTTTATGGTTTTAATATCTGATGTCTTGAAAATTAACATAAGCTTACTTGTGCTTATTGAGCCATTCATGTATCATATTTTGCCATGTGTCTATTCCAGTCCTTTATATGTTTTTAAACTGGGTTTGTCTATTGACTTACAGAAATTCTTGGTATATTTTTCATATAAATTTTCAGGTATATGTTATATAAATATTTGCATGTTTGTTTTCTTAAAGCTGTTCTTCTATGAGTAGAAGACTAAATTTTGGTTAAATACATCATACCATTTTTTCCTTTATGGTTGTTTTATCTGCTTAAGAGATGTTTACCTAACCCCAGGTCACAGAGATATTCTCATTCTTATGTTTGTTTTTTTTTTAAAGAAGTTTTATATAATATTAGCTTTTAGTTTTAGGTGAACAATCTTTCTCAAACTTCTTTTTTTGTATAGAGTGAGACATATGAGTTGAGGTTTAATTTTTTTATATGTATATTCAGTTATACAAAATTATATTCAAAACCATTAGTTGAAAATTGTTGAATTTTTATTGAATTGTTCTGCTGAATCTTTTGGATTGCTGTATCAAAAACCAGTTGGGACAACAATCAGACTTTACTTACCCACCCATTTGAGACTGAGGGAGATAATGGAGATTCTACACAATTATTCATCAACTAAGTAGAAGGAGGTATGGGGGCAGAGCTATTTGGCATTTTGTTTCCCCCTCTCCTCTTCTAATATCAAAGGGTGAGGAGTTGAATATACATGGCCCTAGTGCTATACCCCAACATGAAGACTGAGTAGTAATTGAAGAAAACAAGCAGTAGAACCCTAGTCTCTCAACACAGTATCCAAAATATCCAAAAGACAGTAATTAAAAATCACATACCAATATCCAGGAGGTCATTTAATTGTGATTTTGATAAGATTTCAAAGCAGCCATTGTTAAAATGCTTTAATAACCAATTAAAAAATTCTTTTCAAGTACATTAAAAGGTAGAAAATCTTTGCAAAGTAATAGTGTCTGTAAAAAATAAGCAATGTAAATTGCAGGGATTAAAAAATATAAATACCAAAATTTCAAGACTTGATAAATAATGGAATGTGGATGATAGAGAATAGAACCAGTAAACTTGAGCTTAGAACACAGAATTTACCCAATTTGAACAACAGAGAGAAAATACATTTTCTAAAAATAGTCTCAGGAACTTTTGGAACAATAACAGAAAACTTAATATGTGTGTCACTGGAGTCCCAGAAGAAGAAAGAGAGTTGAACTGAAAAATTATTCAAAGAAATAGCAGCTGGAACCTTTCCAAATTTGGCAAAAGATATAAACCTACAGATTCAAGAAACCAAGCTAATTTAAAATAAGATAAATTCACATAATTCATACCAAGATACATCTTTATTAAATTTTAGAGAGATAAAGACAAAGATAAAAACCAGCCTGAAAAAAACCCACTACATCTATGTACTGGGTTTAGTTGCTCAGTCATGTCTGTCTCTTTGTGACCCCATGAACTGTAGTCTGCCAGGCTCCTCTGTCCAAGGGATTTTTCACGCAAGAATATTGGAGTGGGTTGCTATCCCCTTTTCCAGGGGCTCTTCCCAAACCAGGGATGGAACCCAGTTCTCCCACATTGCAGGCAGATTCTTTACCATCTGAGCCACCAGGGAAGCCCTGTAGCTATAGGGGAACGCCAATTTAAATGAAGACCAGGGGGCTTCCTGTTGAAGATGGTGAAGTAGAAGGACATGTGCTCATCTCCTGTGTGAGCACCAAAATTGCAACTATTTGTTGAACAACCATCAACAGGAGGATGCTGGAACCCACCAAAAAGATACCTCATGTCCAAAGACAAAGAAGAAGCTGCAATGAGACAGTAGGAGGCAGGAAATCACAATGAAATCAAACCCCATACCTACCGGGTGGGTGACCCACAGACTGGAGAACAATAATACCAAAGAATTTCTCACACTAATGTGAAAGCTCTGAACCCCACTTCAGGCATCCTAGCCTGAGGTGAGGTGAGGTGAAGTCGCTCTTTGCAACCCCGTGGACTGTAACCTACTAGGCTTCTCCATCCATGGGATTCTCCAGGCAAGAATACTGGAGTGGATTGCCATTTCCTTCTCCAGGGGATCTTCCCAACCCAGGGATCGAACCCGGGTCTCCCGCATTGGAGGCAGACGCTTTAACCTCTGAGCCACCAGGGAAGCAGGATCTGACAAAGGCACTGGGAATCCCCAGGGAATCTGGCCTTGAGAGTCTGCAGGCTTTGATTATAGACCTTCTAGAGGACTGAGGGAAACACAGACTCAAGTCTTGGAGGGCACACACAAAATTTTGTACACATCAAGACCCAGAGGAGAGGAGCAGTGACCCCACAGCAGACTGAACCAAAACTACCTGCTAGTGTTGGAGGGCCTCTTGTGGAGGTGTGGATTGACAGGGTCTCACCGCAGGGACTGGGGCGCTGGAAGGTCCCATTTGGCATAAATTCTCCTGGGGTTAACCCTACCACAGAGCCCATAGACCCCAGGGCTTGGTCACCTTAGGCCAAACAACTACCAAGGAGGGAGTGCAATCCCACCCATTAACAGATAATTAGATTAAAGCTTTACTGAGCAAGGCCCTGCCCACCAAAACAAGACCCATCACCAGTCCCTCCCATCAGGAAGCTTACACAAGCCTCTTAGCCTCATCCATCAGATGGCAGACAGAAGTAGCAAGAAGAAGCACAGTCTTAGAGTGGCTAAAACAAAAAATGTGTTACAGAAAGTTAATCACAATGAAAATGCAGAAATTTATGTCCCAGATGAAAGGACAAGATAAAATCCCAGAAAAAAACAACTAAATGAAGTGGAGATAAGTAAGATTTCAGAAAAAGAATTCAGAATAATGATAGTGAAGATGATCCAGAATCTTGGGAAAAGGGGAAGAGGATGGAGGTGAAGATGGAGAAAATGCAAGAAATTTTTATCAAAGACCTAGAAGAACTAAAGAACAAACAAATAGAGATGAATAATATACCAAAAGGAATCTGTGGCAAAATAACTGAGGCAGAATGGATAAATGACCTGGAGGGCAGAATGGTGGAAATCACTGCCATAGAACAGAATATAGAACAAAGAATGAAAAGAAATGAAGACAGTCTAAGAGACCTCTGGGACAACATTAAACACACCAAGATTTGCATTATAGGGGTCCCAGAAGGAGAAGAGACAGAGAGAGGATCTGACAAATTATCTGAAGAGATAATAGTTGAAAACTTCTTGAATATGGGAAAGGAAATAGTCAACCAAATCCAGGAGAACAGAGAGTCCCAGGTAGGATAAACCCAAGGAAGAAGACACCAAGACAGTAATAAAACTGACAAAAATTAAAGACAGAGATAAAATATTAAAAGTAACAAGGGAAAAAATGACAACTAACAAAAAGGGAGCTCCCATCAGCCAATCAGCTGATTTCTCAACAGAAACTCTACAAGCCAGAAGGGAATGGCATGATCTATTTAAAGTGATGAAAGAGAAGAACCTACAACCATGAATACTCTATCCAGTAAGATGTGCCTTCAGATTTGATGGAGAAGCAAGTTAAGAGAATTCAGCACCATCAAACCAGCTTTACAACAAATGCTAAAGGAACTTCTTTAGGCAGGAAACACAAGAGAAGGAAAAGACCTACAGAAAATAAACCAGAACAATTAAGCAAAAGAGCATATATATAAATAATTATTTTAAATGCAAATGGATTAAATGCACCAACCAAAAGACATAGACTGACTGGATAGATGAAACCATGTGCATGTATGCACTTCCACTTACCACATCACTCTACTTGACTCCCCCAAATTGCATGCAATTATTTTATATTATTAAGTTAATCATGTTCCCATTATGGCTTGCAGTTGTAATTACCTTTTTTTTTTGGTCTGGCTGTTGATTGTGAAAACTGATAAACATCTTTTACTATTGTGATTATGTAACTATTACTCACTTAATACCATTGTATTGTGATTGGTCAACAGAAAAATAATAGAACTCTTTATCACCAAAGCTAGGATTGAATAGAAAACACTTGCAATCACTTTTTAAAATCTAGATGCTTATCAGAATTATCTTGAAATATTTTGAAAAATACAAATGCTCAAGTATTGCCTTTTTTCTCCAGAGCTCCAGATATGTTTCTAATGAGCAGTCATGTTTAAAAATAACTGGACTACTTGATGATCTTTTACTTTCATCTAGTTTGTTTCAAATTTTCTATTCCATATTCAGTGCTACCATTTCTTTTAGTTTATGTTCTCTAATTTATCCATCTCTGTCTCTCTCTCTCTCTTTTTTTTTTAGTGTTCTTTCTCAAGCCTTTATCAAGTGTAATAGAAAAACTTTTGTATACATGAAAGTGTGAGTTACTCAGTCATGTCCAACTTGACCCCATGGACTGTAGTCCACCAGGCTCCTCTGTCCATGAGGATTCTCCAGGCAGGAATACTGGAGTGGGTTGCCATTTCCTTCTAGGGGATCTTCTCAACCCAGGGATCGAACCTGGGTCTCCTGGATTGCAGGCAGATTCTTTACCATCTGAGCCACCAGGGACGCCCAAATGAATAATAAAAAGATAGCAATCCAAAGCAAATGGCCAAAATATTTGAAAAGACACTGAGAAAAAAGAAAAGTTTAGATGGCAAATAAATACATAAAAATATTACTAGCATCATTAACTACTAAGGAAGTGTGAATTAAAGCTACAATGAAATACCATTAGACACTCTCCAGAATGGCTGTAATCAAAAAGATTGATAATGCCAAGGGTTGGCAAGAATGTTGAACAACTTTCGCTGGAAATACAAAATGGTAGAGCTACTTTACAGATCAGTTTGGCAGTTTCTTGTGTAGTTAAATATACATTTATTGTATCCAGGAATCCCATGCCTAGATATTTCCCCTAGAGCAATTGAAATATAGCTTCATCTAAACACTTGAACAAAAATGTTTGAGGCCATTTTATTCATCAAAATCTAAAATTTTTAATTTACATCCCTAATATCTGTCAGTTGGCAAATGAACGAACTTCCATTTGGAATATGATAGTACTCCATACCATAGAATGTTACTGAGCAACTGTGATAGCTTTACGTGCCACCTTGGCCATGCTGAACTAAAGTTCCCAGAATTCATTTTCCACCTATGTTTCTAGTTAGCATGTGCTACTTTAAATATTCTTGTTTTCCATTTGTATATTCTCTTGGATAAAGTATCTTTTTAACCCTGTTGCTCATTTATTACTTGGCATTTGTTAATTGGGTTGTTTATTTCCTCTCTGTTGAGATATGCAGGTTCTTTATATATATATATATATATTTATAATATTCTGGATACACTAATTTTTTGGAAATGTGATTTGCAAATATTTTCTCAGTCTGAAGCTTGTCTTTTTATTCTTTGAGCAGTATTTCATTGCATATTCACAGTAGTATAGTCACTGAAGAAAATAATTATGATGGAATTCAATTTGGCAATCATTTTTCTATTCGATGGACTGTTCTTTTAAAATTGTGTGTATGAACTTTAAGTCTAAATCCCAATAATAAAGATTTCCTCATATTTTAAAGTTTTGTTATAGTTTTATGTTTTGAATNTATGATGGAATTCAATTTGGCAATCATTTTTCTATTCGATGGACTGTTCTTTTAAAATTGTGTGTATGAACTTTAAGTCTAAATCCCAATAATAAAGATTTCCTCATATTTTAAAGTTTTGTTATAGTTTTATGTTTTGAATTTAGTTCTATGGTTCATTCTGAATTTTGGGGGGTGTATAAGGAATGAGGTTTGAGTCAAAATTATTATTTTTTGCATTTCAAATTATCCCATGTTATGAAGACAATCTTCTGTAGGGAATTGCCTTTGCAACTTTGTCAAAAATCAATTAGCAAATTCATTTTGAATTGTACACTTGAAAAGTATAAACAAGATTAACTTTATGCACATTTTTCCACAATAAATAAAATACCATTTGTTCATATTTATGAGAACCTATATTTATGGATCCTATGTTTAATAAAACATCAAACTGTTCCATTGATAATGATATCTGCTCATTCACCAGTACTATGCAGTCTTGATTATTTAGCTTTTTATAAGTATTCAACTTGGGTAATATGAGTCACTCAATGTCATTTTTCTTTTTTATGAAAGAAATTCACACTTCTTTAATAGTTGATAATGTTGGTGATATTTTTTCTGTCCTTACTTGCCTGCTGAACTGTTCTTCTGAGGACCCCTTCAAGTATTTTGGTTACTCTGCACTTTTTTTTTATGAACTTTTTTTTTTTTTAATTTTACTTTACAATACTGTATTTTTTTTTTGGCTTTTTATTTATTTTTTTAATTAATTTATTTTTTAAATTTTACTTTACAATACTTCTATTGGCTTTGCCATAAACACTTGTGGTGGATTCATGTCGATGTACTCTGCACTTTTTCCCTTTCCCTATAAATNATTTTACTTTACAATACTGTATTTTTTTTTTGGCTTTTTATTTATTTTTTTAATTAATTTATTTTTTAAATTTTACTTTACAATACTTCTATTGGCTTTGCCATAAACACTTGTGGTGGATTCATGTCGATGTACTCTGCACTTTTTCCCTTTCCCTATAAATATTTGAATCAACTTGTCTAGTACCTATCTACAACAATTCCTGATGAGATTTTTCTTCAATCAGTAGATTAGTTTGGGGGAAATTGACATCTTAACTATTTTTTTCCCCAGCTTTGTTGAGGTAACTGACAACACTGTAAGGTCATTTCAACTATTTTGAGTATGTTGATCCAACACACGGTGTACCTTCTGATACACCTTCTGAAGTGTTTCATCAGTAATTTCCAGTATTATGCATAGCATTATGCATACAAATTATGCAATAATTTATATTATGCATACATGTTTTATTAGATTTATACTTAAAAATTTCAAGTTTGAGTACTATTGTAAATTACATTATTTTTCAAAATTTCATTTTCCAGTTATACATTGCTAGTGCATAGAAACAAGATTGATATTTTTGCATTTAACCTTATGCCTTGCTACCTTCCAAAACATTAATTAGTTCTAGAAACTTTTTGGTAGATTCTATGAGCATTTCTTCTAGGCAATCATGCAATCTGTTAAGAAGGAGAGTTACAGAGGGCGGGAAGATGGCGGAGGAATAAGACGGGAGATCACTTTCTCCCACACAATTTCATCAAAAGAACAATCCAACGCTGAGTAAATTCCACAAAACAACTTCTGAAGGCTGGCAGAGGACTTCAGGCATCCAGCAAAGCAGATCATTGGNGCAATCTGTTAAGAAGGAGAGTTACATTTCTTTGTTTCTGATCTATACGCTTCTTATTTCTTTTCTCTACCTTACTGCACTGACCATGACTCATAGTTTAATGCTGACTAGCAGTGATGAGGGTAGACAATATTTGTAGTGTTATGTATATGTATGTTTAATACATATGTGTGTAACACATATAGATATTATATATGTATGATTGGACCCATATCTCTCGCATCTCCTCTATTGGCAGGCAGGTTCTTTACTGCTACTACCACCTGGAAAGCCCTCAGTTTGTTTCGTTTAAGTGATACTTGTGGTAGGCTTTTGTAGATATTGTTTAACATGTGGAGGAAGGGTCTTACATTCCCAGTTTGATGAGTTTTTATGATGAAATAATAGATGCTGAATTTTGTTAAGCTCTTTTCCTACATCAGTTGACATTATCATGTGATTTTTCCTTATTATGTTAATATGATAGATTACACTGATTGGCTGAAATATTGAAACAAACTTTCCATTCCTGGAATAAACATCATTCAGTTATGTTGTATTATTTTTTCTATATGTAATTCTATTAGCTTTGCTAGTATAATATTGAAGATTTTTTTCATCTGTATTTAAGAGAAATGCTTCTCTATAGTTTAGTTATATGCCTTGGCAGAAGTTATCAATAATTTTTATTATTATAATATTATCATTAATGTTTTCAAAGAACATCCTTGGGCCACTGATTTTCTTTTTTATCTCTTTCCAGTTTTATTGAATAGATTTGGTCTTTATTATTTCCTTTCTTCTACTGAATCTGGGTTATTTTATATTTATTAGTTTTTAAGGTGAAAAAATAAGATTATTCAATAAAGACCTTTATTCTTTTTTAATAGCATTTATGAGTATAAATTTACCTTAAGCACTGCTTTAGTTATATCCCACAAATTTTTATTTGGACTTTCACACACATTCAATTCCAAATATTTTTTAATTTACCTGTGAGTTTTTTCAAATTCATGTATCATTTAGATATGTTGTTTAATTTTTAAGCATTTGGAGATTTTCTTATCTTTTTGTTATTAAGTTCTTGTTGAATTCCATTACAGTCAGAGAACATTTTGCATGATTTCAGTTATATTAAATTTGTTTAGTATTTCGCTTATGATAATAGTAGCTTTGTTTTAAGATATAGTTTTCTTTTTTTTTTTCTCTCTATTTCAGGGAATAATCCATAGGATTTGAAAATAACCTATATTCATCTTTTGGTTTGGGATGTTTTCAAAATGCCATGTGTGTTGCTTGCTGGTGTTATTTAAATCTTTATCTATATCCTATTGACTTTCTGTTGATTACTGAGAAAGGAGTTTTGAATCTCCCAGCTATAATTGTTGGTTTATTTAAATCTGCTTGTAGTTCTATCAGTTTTTGTTTCTTCTTGCTTGAAATTCCATTGGTATTTGCTATATGCAAACATTTATGATGGTTATGTCTTTTTACTGACTGAACTTTTGATTGTATGTACAGTTGACCTTTGAACAACAAGGATTTGAACTGTGTGGGTCAACTTGTATGCATCATTTTCCATAAATTGCTGTTCTTTAATTGCTAATTTGTGTCAGACCCTTTTGTGACCCCACTGACTATAGCTTGCCAGGCTCCTCTGTCTATGGGATTTCCCAGGCAAGAATACTGGGGTGAGTTGCCATTTCCTTCTCCCAGGGATCTTCCTGACCCAAGGATTGAACCTGTGTCTCCTGCATTGGCAAGTGGATTCTTTCCCTTGAGCCAACAGGGAAGCCCTTTCAATAAATACATATTCCATAATCCACATTTGGATAAATCTGGATGCGAAACTGCAGCTATGGAAGACCAACTATAAATTTCTATGTGGATTTTCGCTTATGCAGGAGTTGGTGTCCCTAATGCCCATGTTGTTCAAGATTAACTGTAATTTTCTTCTTTACCTCTGGTAATTTTACTTGATTTGATATAAACACTTTAACAAAATATCTCTATTCCAAATTCCTATAGATTAGTGCATGGGATATTGATTTACCTCTTATTCCTTGAAAATATTTTATTGTGTTAAAATATACATAAAATTTACTATCTTAACCAGTTTAAAATGTACAATTCAGTGGTATTAAGTACATTCACAATGTTGTGCAGCTATCATCACCATCTAACAGTAAAACATTTTCATAATCCCAAATAGGATCTCTGCACCCCTTAAATAATAACTCTCCATTCTCTCACCCTACAGGCCTATTTTACTTTCTGTCTCTAAGAATTTTCATACTCTAGTGGTACCCTGTATGTGTGGAATTATACAGTGTATGTTTTTTGTGTGTCTGGCTTCATTTCACTTAGTTCTCAAGAATCATCCAAGTTGGAGCATGTATTCAGAATTTCATCCCTTTTAGCCATACCATTCCATTATATGTATATACTACATTTCGTTTATCCATTTACCAATTGTGGATATTTAGGTTGTTTTCAATGTTTGGTCTATTGTGAATAATGTAGCTATGAACATACGCATTCAGGTATCTGTTTCAATAAACCTTTTACGTATATAACAAGGAGTGAAATTGCTATATCATATAGTGATTCTTCTATGTATTGCTTTACAAGGACCCACTAAACTGTTTTGTACAGTGGCTGAACCATTTTATAACCCATCAAGAATGCACAATATTTCAAATTTCCCCAACATCCACACCAATATTTATTTCACCCTTTTTAAATAATGGCCACCCTAATGAATGTGAAGTGGTATCTCATTGTGATTCTAATTTTAATTTAGCTAATGGCTAATGATGTTGAGATATTTCCATACGGTCACTGGTTATTTGCATATGCTCCTTGGAGAAATGTCTACCCAAGTGTCCTTATGCATTTTTAAAAGTTAAATTGTTTATTTTTTTAGTGGTTTCTGAGTTATAGGAGTTCTTTATATATTCTGGATATGAATCCCTTATCAAATATATGCTTTCCAAATATTTTCTCTCACTCTGAGTATTGCCTTTTTGCTCTCTTGATAATGTCATTTAATGAACAAAAGTTTTAAATTTTAATGAAGTTCAATTTACCTACTTCCTTTTTGGTCAGTGTCATATTCAAATCATAGGCAAATCAACTGTCATGAATATTTTCCTCGAATTTTTCTTTAAAAAGTTGTTACAGTTTCAGTTTTATTGAAATTTTATTCAAAATTATTGAAATTTAGTCAATTTTGTGTATGGTAGAAGGTAAGGGATTTCAATTTTTACATATGGGTATCTAGTTTTCCCAGCACCCTTTGTTGGAAAGACAACCCTTCCCATATTAATGGTCTTGATGCCCTTGTCAAAAATCAACTCACCATATATGCAATATTTTATTTTTTGACTCTCTATTTGGCTTCACTTATCTATATATCTATTTTCCCTGCTAGAATCACGGTGTTATGGTAGCTTTGTAGCAAATTCTGAAATTTAGAAGTCTTAATTCTCCCACTTTATCTTTTTCAAGATAGTTTTGGCTATTTGGGTTCCCTTGAAATTACATATGTACTTAAAGATAGGTTTCTCTATACCTTCCCTGGTGGCTCAGATGTCAAAGTGTCTGCCTGCAATGTGGGAAAGCCAGGTTCAATCCATGGGTGGGGAAGAGCCCCTGGAGAAAGAAATAGCAACCCACTCTAGTACTCTTCACTGAAAAATCTTGTGGACAGAGGAGCCTAGTAGGCTACAGTCCATGGGTTTGCAAACAGTGGGACATGACTGAGTGACTTCACTTTCCTTTTCTCTATTTATGCAAAAGAAAAAAAAATCACTGTTGATATTTTGATAGGAATTACATTGAATCTTCAAATAATTTGGGGTAATATTGTCATCTTAACAATCTAAAGTCTTCCAATCCATAAATGTATGACTTTAAAAATTTATTTTTATGTCTTCATTAGTATGTTGCAGGAATGTTTCACAGTTTGCAGTATACAAATCTTTTCTACCCTGGTTAAATTTATTAAGTTACTTATTCTTTTTGATGCTGCTTTTATGAAATTGTCTTCTAATTTCCTTTTTGGATTGCTCACTATTAGTGTATAGAAATGCAGCTGAATTTGCATGCTGATTTTATATTTCCAACTTTCCTGGATTTTCTTACTACCTCTAACATTTTTAGTGCTTCTACATATAAAAACATGTCATCTGTGAACAGAAATTATGTTACATCTTCTTTTCTAATTTGGATGCGTTTTATTTCTGTTATTTCTCCAATTGTTCTGGATAGAACTTCCAATAGAATTTTGAATTCAGCAGAAACTCTATTTTACATTAATTATAATAGTTAAAATGTATATGTCAAGCTTTAAGTGTACATGTTTCCATTTAATTATCATTGCTGCTACTGCTAAGTCACTTCAGTCGTGTCAGACTCTGTGCGACCCCATAGACGGCAGCCCACTAAGCTCCCCCGTCCCTGGGATTTTCCAGGCAAGAACACCGGAGTGGGTTGCCATTGCCTAGGTATTATCATCCCCATTTTAGAGATAAGGAGAATGAGGCAGAAGCTAAATAAATAACATGAGATCACACTTCTAGACAGTGACAGACCAACCTGGAGTTTGAAACAAGTGAGTGACCTCAAAAATGATACACTTTTCTGTATACTTCATCTTTATGTCAGTTACACAAAGCAATGCCATTACTTTCCAAATAATGTATTTCTCATTTGATATCTCATTTGTGCATTTAGTTATCCTTTTTCCCTATTGATTTCTTTCAAAGGAAGGAAACTTAACAAAAATTTACATTCTGTGGATATTTGGAAGTTTAAATTTTTGCTTGGATACAAAGGCTGAGTGTAAAATCTTTAATTAGAGCAGATAAATTCTACATTCTTCAAAAATTGTGATAAAATTTGTCAAATCAACTCATGGGTGACTTTTGGAATCTGCATCATAAATGGAAATTCAGTAACAGAAATCCAAAAGGTCCTTCAAGCTAAATTTATTTCTTATCTGAATCACTAATTAAAATCAGACAGAGTGCTTATATTTGTGTGATGATGCATAAATAATAAAGATAAGTAATTTTGTATTTGTCTTTTAAGAACAAATACACCAATATAGGCAAAAGCATAGATTAGCCTTTTTATTGACATATTTCAAAAATGATCCCATTTATATGAAAGAACTATAATTTCACAAAATGTACAGAGCATGGGTCTGGCAAGAAGATCAACCCTATACTCTGGTGTATGTCTGTGACTCAAAATTCCTTATTGTTTTCATAGTTTTGTAATCACTCTTTTACTGAACATTCTTTTCTAAAATACTCTCTTTTCAAAAATTGTTTTTCAGTACTCTCAAGAAATAATCAGCAGGCCTAAGAAGCTTGTTTCTGGAAGAACTATAAATTAGTGTAAGAGTTGGCTGATGAGAAAGCCTAAGGCAGGTCTTAGTATTGCTTATGTCAGGGCTTCTTAAAGGTTCAAAAAGATAAATAATTCTAGTTACAAGATTCATTATACTTTTCTCATTGTTTTATATATATATATATATACACACATATGTATTTGAGTACATATACACACATATATATATTTATAGTATAGATTAAGAATATAGTATGCTTCCTTATATACTCTATGTAGAGACAGACTTTACAATTAGATTTCCTGTTAAACACTCAGTGACAAAAATTTGTTTAAGACATGGAGCCTTCCACCTGTATTTTAAGAGCAGAGGAAATATACTAGAGCTAACTTTATAACATAAAGGCTATCTGAATAATTCAGAATTCTTTACAAAGAAAAAATTAAACACTTTTGTCCTGTGTTCTGATNAGAT
Organism: Neotragus pygmaeus; assembly: GCA_006410875.1. NCBI lineage: Eukaryota > Metazoa > Chordata > Mammalia > Artiodactyla > Bovidae > Neotragus > Neotragus pygmaeus. The sequence continues at coordinate 122,943 of SJYV01010192.1, read as the reverse complement.
TAAGAATATAGTATGCTTCCTTATATACTCTATGTAGAGACAGACTTTACAATTAGATTTCCTGTTAAACACTCAGTGACAAAAATTTGTTTAAGACATGGAGCCTTCCACCTGTATTTTAAGAGCAGAGGAAATATACTAGAGCTAACTTTATAACATAAAGGCTATCTGAATAATTCAGAATTCTTTACAAAGAAAAAATTAAACACTTTTGTCCTGTGTTCTGATACAGCTACACAGTAATAAAGCAATTAGTATAATAAAGTCATCAATAAGAAGAATGAAGAAGTGACGCAAAGCCAGCAGTGCTAAAGAATGTTCAAACTACTGGAAACTTGCACTCACTTCCCATGCTAGTCAGGTTATGCTCAAAATCCTTCAAGCTAGGCATCAGCAGTACTTGAATTAAGAACTTCCTGATGCACAAGCTGGGTTTAGAAAAGGCAGGGGAACCAGAGATAAAATGGCCAATATTCCTTGTATCATAAAGAAAGTAAGGGAATTCCAGAAAAATATCTACTTCTCTTCCATTGACTACACAAAAGCCTTTGACTGTGTGGATCACAACAAACTGGAAAATTCCTGAAGAGATGGGAATGCCAGTCTTACCTGCCTCCTGAGAAACCTGTATGTAGGTCAAGAAGCAACAGTTAGAACATAACATGGAACAACTGACTGGTTCAAAATTGGAAAAGGAGTATGACAAGACTGTATATTGTTACTCTGTTTATTTAACTTATATGCAGAGTACATCATGCGAGATACTGGGCTGGATGAGTTACAAACTGGAATCAAGTTTTCTGGGAGAAATACCAACAACCTGATTTTCAGGTGTTACCACTCTAACGGCAGAAAATGAAGAGGAACTAATGAGTCTCTTGATGAAAATGAAAGAAAGAGACTGAAAAAGCTAGCTTAAAACTCAACATTAAAGAAATAAGACCATGGCATCCGGTCCCACCACTTAATGGCAAATAGAAGGGGAAAAAGTGGAAACAGTGACATATTTTCTTTCCTTGGGCTCCAAAATCACTGTGGATGGTGTCTGCAGGCATGAAATTAAAAGACACTTGTTTCTTGGAAGGAAGGCTATGACAAATCTAGACAGCATATTAAAAAGCAGAGATATCACTTTGCCAAGTAAGGTCCATATAGTCAAAGCTATGGTCTTTTCAGTAGTCGGGTATGGGTGTGAGAGTTGGACCAGAAAGAAGGCTGAGTACTGAAGAACTGATGCTTTCAAATTGGTGCTGGAGAATACTCTTGGGAATCCCTTGGACAGCAGGAGATCCTAACATTCAGTACTAGAGGAAACTGACCCTGAATATTCATTGAAAGGATGATGCTGAATCTCCAATACTTTGGCCACCTGATACAAAAAGCCAACTCACTAGAAAAGATACTAATGCTGGGAAAGATTGAGGGCAAAAGGAGAAGAGGGCAGCAGAGGATAAGGTAATTGGATAGCATCACCAATTCAAAGGACATGAACTTGGGTGAACTCTAGGAGATGGTGAGGGACAGAAAAGTCTGGTGTGCTGCAGTCCATAGCGTTGCAAAGAGTTGGACACAGCTTAGTGACTCAACAACAACAAAGCCAGATAGTTAACACAGAGAATTAGGAAAGGCATCATGAAAAAAAGAGACATAACTTGTAAGATATATTAAAAATAAAGTTCACCAAATAAGAATAAATTTATATATTAATGAATGAGTAAGGAATATTAACATTGCACCTAACATTGAAAATATGGGGGTTTAAATAATACTAGGGTCATAGAAATTTTGATCTTTTGAGCAAAAGTAAATTATGTAAGACTTTTAGAAAGAACATATCCATCTAATCAATCTCACCAGACACTTATTTGGAAGTTTGCAAATTTAGACCATGAGATGGAGAGGAGGTGGGATCTTAAAATAAAAGCTTCCAGTACAACCCCAGAATCACCTGTAATAAATAAATTGTGATAATATAACTTATACTAACATAAATAATAATGAATACAATGTGACTGAAAGCATTCAAGCAGAATTTAAAAGACTATGTCTGGGGTGTTATAGAGGTGATTGCTTTTTTTTTTTTCCAAAAAGCCAAAAGATCCCATTTATTCAGGGAACCAAGAAAAACCTGGTGTATCTGGGAAGTGCCTTTTGAAAGGGAAAAATTAGAATAAGCAGATAACTTCTAAGCTTCATCTCTAATCTAAAACATTATTTTTCTACCTGTTATTTTTTTGTTTATATTCCTTTTCTTGATCCTATTCCTTTTACTTATAAAATTTCATTTTATTTCCCTTTGTTGTAAAGATTAATTTCAAAATCTATCACTTTCCCTGTATTGACTACTATATGTTATTTATTGTAGCAAAAAGTATGACCTTTGAAACAAAAGAGTGAAACAACATAAAACAGCATTCATTCTTTCAGGAAATAACATCCCATTAAATACACAGCTTGTGTCAGAAATGACATGCTATTATAATATTTATTTTTCTTATAGAATTAAAATATGTTCAATATAGAAAATTTAGAAGGTTCATATGAAATGTAAATTATCCCGTGGACCAAGAGAAGGAAACAGTTTTTTCTCTCTTCTCTTCCTCCTCTTTCTATGGAACAGAAGATTAACATCATATGCCATCGATTGGAATGCTGCTAGGGTATATTTTCCAATGGTTAGAGACATTATGTTTTAAAAAGTTAAATCCTGGATGAAGGTTTTTTCCTTCTCAAACCTCCAAATAGGAGGTTATTGCGACTGAATCCAGGCCTTTCATTAGACCCAGCCTGCTCCCCTCTCTTTTCTCTGCCACCAGAAACTAAGGTTCAAAGATGAAGGTTGAGCTTGGTAATATAGGGAAATGGGGGTTGAGTGGGCATTAGATATTAAGAGATTATTTAGATATCTATCCTGGGACACCAGTCTGTTGGGATTTCAGATATACAGACAGATAACAAATTCATTCCTCAGAGGGTTCGTGTAGAAGAATGACTAAAATATAGGATGGAATATTTGATTACCTGATCTAATATTACCTATCAGAGCTCTAATCTCATTGTGATTCCTAACAGTTCCTTCTACCCAGAGATGATTATCAGAACACTTTAGGGCAAAGCCTTTCTGTCTTCCTTCCCTGTTTTGAATCTAGGAATGTTTGTTTGTTTGTTTTTTAATCTTCCAAAGTACAATAAACTGTAATATTTACAATTTAACAATTACTTTCCATGATATTAAACACATTTATAATATAACTTTAAAAGATTTATTGTGTCTGTACCTAATTACTATACACACAATTGGCAAGAGTGTCTGTACCTACCTAATGACCATTCTTTCTCCTTTTCTTGATAATTTAACTCCGATTTTTTTTTTTTTTTAGGTTGCAATGTATTTAGCCCATAGGAAATGTTACGGGAGGGTTCCAAATATTAAATAAATCATGGGAAAATCTCTTTTTACCAGGTACTGACTTTCCCAGCCTCCTTGCATCTAGTATTTGCTATATGACCCACTTCTGGCAAATAAGAGGTAGCAGCAAGTCTACTGAGGTAGGGAGATTTCTGGAAATATCACCCCTCCTCATAATAAATCGAGAGCTTTATTTATAATTTACTTCTTTTTCTCCAGGTTGTTGCTTGGATCTGTGGCCAAGAGAAATAAGATTTAAGAAATGCTGCCTGATGAGGATGGCAAGGAAGAAGGATAGAAAGAGTATAGTTTCTCATCAGATTGCAGAAAAAACTAGGAATAGACTATCTCCACATGATTAATATGATTTTCTGTGCCTTACAGCTAAATATAACTTATACCTACCCTCTTACAAGCAGAGCGTTGATTAACATTTACATAGTTAACTCTTTATTCACATTCATGATTATGTCTGTATGATAAATTTCTAAAGATAGAATTATTAATTCATAGGAAAGGCAAAACACTAAAGCTTTTGGTATATGTTGCTAAAACTCCTCAAGAAAGACAGTACAAACTGTGGATTCAATAAGCACTACAGAAACTCTTTTTTTCCTTCCTGGTGATTCGGATGGTAAAGATTCTGCCTGCAGTGCAGGAGACTTGAGTTCTATCCCTGGGCAGGGAGATCCCCTGGAGAAGGGAATGGCAACCCACTCCAGTGTTCTTGCCTGGAGAATGCCATGGACAGAGGAGCCTGGTGGGCTACAGTCCATAGGGTCACAAAGATTTGGACAAGACTAAGTGACTCACACTTTCACAGAAACTTTTTTTGATGTAAAACTACCAAAAATGTTAATTTTCCTAAAGAAGGTCCTATATACCTGAAACTTTCTGAAAAGTCCATTAAAATTCCAAGAGAAAACAGAGGGTCCGTAAAGTCTAGAAAATATAATCAAATATATAGAATGTCATAAAGGACATTTTCTATCTGTAAGTTCAGTTCAGTCACTCATTCGTGTCTGACTCTGCAACTCCATGGACTGAAGCATGCCAGGCTTCCTTGCCCATCACCCAAACTCATGTCCATTGATTTGGTGATGCCGTCCAACCATCTGATCCTCTGTCATCCCTTCTCCTCTTGCCTTCAATCTTTTCCAGGATCAGGGTCTTTTCCAATGGGTCACTTCTTCTTATCAGTTGCCAAAGTAAGTGCATGAATAAATTTTTACAAATTACCTGTTTCCAGACTTATATACAACTGGTACAATTACCACCTGACAAAGCTGTTTCAGTTTCAGAGTTTAGGTACCTTGATTAACATGTGCAAAAAATCACTCCATTGCACAGCAGAGTTGGATGACTAACGTGATGTTCCCTGAAGACTGTCTCAGGAGAGCATAAAGTAAAACTGTCCCTGGAATTCTATTCTCAGATACTTAGGGTTGAGTTTCTAAAATAAAAAGTCCCTACTGGCTCATCTCAGCCTCCCATCTTTAGTAAAGATCATTCCAAAGAATCATAAAGCCAAACATCAGCAAAAGCATACAAATGCAGTGCAATGGTGGGGAAGCATAGGGCAGGCTGATTGCTCCAATATAGCTCTAATTAATGACAGAGAAGAACCCTATTATCAGGTTAATTAACTGAGAGGTGAAAGAAAGGTTGAAGGTACAGAATGTCCTTTTGAGAAGTTTTTATTTGTCGATATCTGTATTATAGCTCCATTCAACAGATCTTTTCTGTGTATACCACTGACAATTTCTAATATCTAAATTCATATGCTAAGATATGTTTAAAGCAAATTTCAAGGTCATAAAATGTTATTCCTGTTGATAAACAATTTATTTCCAGCTTCTTCTGGGTTCAGTTTATAGTAGGAATGCACAACATTATAAAATATCTATTCACTCTATCAATTGCTAACTGCTCTCTAATAAAATGGGTCTATTTACTTCTAGATATATATTCAATTTGAATACCACATACATGGAATGTGAGATCATCAACATGGTCTTTCACCTTGAAATATTTACAAAATACTTGAGAGTACATAAGGAGAATTAACTGTGACATGTATACAGTTAAAATACCAGGTAAAGAATTGAAGTTACGCTCCCACAAGAAGCCACCTTCATTATGAGCTTCTGGCCACTAAAACTCTGAGGCAATACATTTCTGTTGTTCTCAGCCACCCAGTTCTGGATACTTTGTAAAAGCAGCCCTGGGAGAAAATAATATGGCTGTTTTCTCCATAGTGTTATCTCTCACCATCAAAAGTCACCTCATTTATTTACTTATTTACATTCTATCTCTTCCACAGAGTATGGTTCATGAGAGCAGAGGCCGCAGAAGCTGAAGATCTATAGTGACAGTGGAAGTAAAGTCGCTCAGTCGTGCCCTACTCTACTCTTTGGGACCCTATGGGCTGCAGCCTACCAGGCTCCTCCCTCCATGGGATTCTCCAGGTAAGAATGGGTTGCCATTGCCTTCGCCAGGGGATCTTCCTGACCCAGGGATCGAACCCGGGTCTCCTCCATTCCAGCCAGATGCTTTAACCTCTGAGCCACCAGGGAAGCCCAACAGTACTCAACTGCCTAAAGTGAAGTCGCTCAGTTGTGTCCGACTCTTTGCGACCCCATGGACAGAATAGCCTGCACCAGGCTACTCCATCCCTGGGATTTTCTAGGCAAGAGTCCTGGAGTGGGTTGCCATTTCATCCATCTTTGAGGGATTTAGGAAAGTTTATGAATTAAAATGTAAATCATCTATATATTCATTAACTGAACACATATTTGGAGAAGGCAATGGCACCCTACTCTAGTACTCTTGCCTGGAAAATCCCATGGATGGAGGAGCCTGGTAGGCTGCAGTCCACGGGGTCCCAAAGAGTTGGACATGACTGAGTGACTTCACTTTCACTTTTCGCTTTCATGCATTGGAGAAGGAAATGGCAACCCACTCCAGTGTTCTTGCCTAGAGAATCCCAGGGAAGGCAGAGCCTGGTGGGCTGCCGTCGATGGGGTTGCACAGAGTCGGACACAACTGAAGCGACTTAGCAGCAGCAGCAGCAGAACATATATTTAAGTACTGTGTGTTCCAGGTAATGCTACAAGTGCTGAGTTCATTGTTTAGATTAGCTGAATGAAACATACGATGGAACAAATAAAAATAAGTTGAAGAGGGGGGTGCAAGTATTTAATCTCATAGGACCAGGTAAGTTACCCAGGCTATGGATTTTTGGTCTAAGTACCACAAAAAGTTATTAGAAGGTTCAATTAAGAGTTTGTCATGTTGTTGATGTTTTGCATAGAAAGTACTGAAGATGCCAACTACTAGAGCTCATTGATGAATTTGGTAATGTTTCAGGATACAAAACTAATATACAGAAATCTGTTGTGTTTCTATAAATTAACAACAAACTTGCTCAGAAAGAGAAAGTAAAGAAAGAAATTCCATGTACCATCACATCAAAAAGAATAAAATAACTTGGAATAAACTGACCTAAGGAGGCAAAAGACCTGTACTTGGAAAACTATCACACAGTGATGAAAGAAATTGAAGATGACACTAATAGATGAAAAGATATACCGTGTCCTTGGAATGGAAGAATCAATATTGTTAAAGTGTTCATATTACCAAAAGCAATCTACAGATTCAATGCAATCCCAATGGCATTTTTCACAGAACTAAAACAAATAATTTTAAAATTTGTATAGAAACACAAAGGACCCTAAATAGCCAAAACATCTTGAGAAGAAGAGTTGGAGGAATCATGCTCCCTGACTTCAGTCTGTATTACATATCTACAGTCATCAAAACAGTATTGGTACTGGCACAAAAACAGAAATATAGATCAATGGAACAGAATAGAGGGTCCATAAATAAACCCATGAATTTAAGGTCAAACTACAATAAAGTGGAGGAAAAGCAGTCTCTTTGATAACTAGTATTGGGGAAACTGGACAACTACATGTAAAAGAATGAAATTAGAACATTCTCTAACAATATACACAAATATTAACTCAAAATGAATTAAAGACCTAAATGTAAGATCAGTTACCATAAAACTCCTAGAGGAAAAATATAGGCAGACCACTCTGTAACATAAATCATATCAATGTTTTTGGAACTATCTCCTAAAGCAAAGAAAATAAAAGCAAAAGTAAGCAAATGGGATGTAATTATATTTTAAAAACCTTTGTACGTCAAAGGAAACCATAAAGAAACAAAAAGATAATGTGCTGAATGGGAGAAAATATTTGCAAATGCTCTGACAAAAAAAGGGATTAAAATCCAACACCTATAAACAGCTCCTACAATTCAGCATCCCAGAAATTGAGGAAGCCACTCAGTAAGATGGCAGGTGGGGCTACAATGGAGACTTCATATATACTGGATGCATGTCACTCATGAGCTTTTCCAATTTCACATGACAGTGCTTTGATTAATCATAGTCATTATCATTTCTGGCTACCCCTGTGTTCTAGGCTTGATGTTTATGCTTTATATACATCACTATGTAATGTTCATAAAATGCCACACAGTAAGTAAAATTATTCCTCTCATTTACATTAAGCATCTTATTATGAGATGGCAGTAAATGTCCACGACCTTAAAGCTATGCAATAAAGTGATCAGAGTTTTAACCCAGTCAAAATTGTTCTTAACTCCTATTCTGTACTGTTTCACTCTGACGTGTAAAGATTGCAGTGAGTAATAAATAAGGGCTGTGAGAAGAATTAAAAATAGGGTGGATAAGATAAATATTTTTGTCTCTTTAGTGTGGAGGTATATATATATATATATATATATATACACACACACATATATATATATATCTGTAACTACAGATAAAACACACAGAGACATACACACATATCAAATCTCAATAGAGGAAAAAGAAAAAAATTTTTAGTGTTAAAACAGGTAAAATTCTCTAGTTATAGGTAACTTTAATTTCTGATCAATACTTTGGCTTACTAAAGAAGAAGCTTCTTTGAGCCAAAATGAGAATCTTCTTTGAAAAAGGAAAAAAAAAATGTCATTTTTATTGCTTGCTCTGTGTTCCCATTCATTGGTTGCTTAGAGAATAAATCAAAGTGACAGTGAGTTAAAATGAAAATCAAGTTTTGCTAGCTTTTTCATTTAAAGAATTCTTCAAAAACCTGAAAGTGAAAGAAAAAATGAAAGTCATTCTTATTGCTAATGAAATGTTTCCTTGATATCCAGCAGTATGTGGCTGGAAGAAAAATGATTTGGACTTAACCAGAGACAGTGAATTTACAACCTGGTAATTAAGCAGATATGAGCTGTCACAGTGATTGCTACAATGGACTGGCTCTGAAATGCACACTCTAGATTAAATGATACCTGAACAGTGAAGGCACCATCCTGTAGTCTTGGCTAATCCACATGAAATGATGGCATTAGGAAGTCACTCCTGGTGGCTCCCACTAAAGCCTGTTCCTGTACACCTGCTGGAAAAGCAGGTGTTTTTTTCCCATAGAGCTGATTTAAAAAATAAGGTTAAAAGATGACAGCTGTGAGAAAATGAAGCCATTCTCTGGAGAGTAGCTGCCCTGCAGGAAAAGGAAAACAGTTCTTGGAAGCCATCCATGCAGCACTTTATCAGTCAGATGTGAGAGAGGCCACTTCCACTAGAACTTGAGCTGAAAGTTTGCTTTCAAGCCTCTATTAGGCAATATAGCAGAGACATTACTTTGCCGACTAAGGTCCGTCTAGTCAAGGCTATGGTTTTTCCTGTGGTCATGTATAGATGTGAGAGTTGGACTGTGAAGAAAGCTGAGCGCCGAAGAATTGATGTGTTTGAACTGTGGTGTTGGAGAAAACTCTTGAGAGTCCTTTGGACTGCAAGGAGATCCAACCAGTCCACTCTGAAGGAGATCAGCCCTGGGATTTCTTTGGAAGGAATGATGCTGAAGCTGAAACTCCAGTACTTTGGCCCCCTCATGCAAAGAGTTGACTCATTGGAAAAGACTCTGATGCTGGGAGGGATTGGGGGCAGGAGCAGAAGGAGACGACCGAGGATGAGATGGCTGGATGGCATCACGGACTCGATGGACGTGAGTCTGAGTGACCTCCGGGGGTTGGTGATGGACAGGGAGGCCTGGCATGCTGCGATTCATTGGGTTGCAAAGAGTCGGACACGACTGAGTGACTGAACTGAACTAGGCAATATAATTTTCACTTTCTAATAAAATAGAAATGAACTCCTATCACAATATATTCACTGGACATTTGCCCCACAAATATTTGTTGAGCAATTATTAAAATAAAATTAATGGCAATGCCAAAATGCTTCCAAAAAACTAAAGAATTTTATAAAATAAGGAAATTTTGAAGTACCATAATCAAAAATTTTAATTCAGTATTTAGCATTTCTAAACACATGCTAACTGGTTGTTGTTGCTGTTAATTAAGGTCATTTGACTGTACTGCTCAGGGATATAAAAATCTTTTCATGAGAAAGATTTCAAACTAAAATATTTTTTATTAAATTCCTAATGTGAAAAATACCATTGTGTGGAGGAATTTAATGATGAATAACATATTCTTCTTGCTTTAAGGGAGCTAAGAGTCTGGGAAAGCAAGTGGACATATAGACAGTAAAATTCAAGTTACAACTATGCTTACATGGTGAAAGTGTCCTACAAACATATAAAGGAGGACAATAAAACTTAAGTGGGACAATTAGGGAACCATTTAAGGAGATTAGAGTTGAAACTGCTTTTTATATAAACTGTAAATTAGGGTGGGATATGCTGGCAAAAAGACCAAAAAGAGCAATGAAAACCAACAGAAGCAATTACAAAATATGGGGAATGACAACTAGTATTATGGTTTGAGACTAGAAGTGGGAGTGGTGGAAGAAAGATTTTAACAGGCGATAAAAATGGAGTGACCACAGATAGGCTAAGGAATGTCAGCTTTATTTTTATAGAAAATCGGGAAACATCAGCAGTGCTTGAGCAAATCAAGGTCAAGATCACAATCGTGCTTTAGGAGGATAAAGCCTGGAACTATACTGGGGACAGAGAAATAGGGTTGGTTTCAAGTCTTTCACAATAGTCCCAGTAAAACATGATGGGGCCTCAAAAGAATATATTGGCAGTAGGAATGAGGGAAGAGATGTCAGTAACACTTAAGAAATAGTATTAGTTGTTAGTAGATTGAGTTTTAGGTTAGAAGTGAAGATTTCCTGATAACTGTTGGAAATTCTGATCTCAGGTCAAGAGAAGTCAAATTTGATAATACAGATCTGGGAGTCCTCTGCACCAGATTAAGGTGTTAGGTTTACAGGAGTGGATGTAGGTGTCCAGAGAAAGAAAATACAGCAATTACTAAGGAGGATACTTTGTGAAATACCAGTGTTTAGTAGATTAAGAAGTGGAAACATCAAAGAAGGGAAGTACAGTGAACCAAAAAGGCAGTAAGAGTGGCCCAGGCTATAAGGAAGCCAAGTTGAATGGACTGCAAAAGGCAGGAGTTGATCCTTCTGATTTGTAGGCGTTAGTGCCATTGGCAGGCAGATTCAAGGCAATGTGATGGCCAAAGTAAAACTTCCTAAGGTGAGGGAGTAAAAAACAAAGAATGGAAAGATACTGAACAAAGACAACTTTTTGTGACATTCAGTTCAGGTCCGCTGCTCAGTTATGTCCAACTCTTTGCAACCCCATGGACTGCAGCATGCCAGGCTTCCCTGTCCATCACCAACTTCTGGTGCTAGCTCAAAATCAAGTCCATCAAGAGGGTGATGCCATAAAACCATCTCATCATCTATCCTCCCCTTCTCCTCCTCCTTCAATCTTTCCCAGTGATAGCTTGTGGTGAACGATGTCGAATTCATGATCTCTGAAGAAGACTTAGCTTCAGGACTAGGGACCAGGCTTGATCACTTAAGAGGTTTTGTGTAGCAGAGATTTGTTAAAGTAAGAAAAGGGACAGAGAAAGCTTCTGACATAGACATCAGAAGGCGGGCAGAGGATGCCCCCACTCACTAGTCTTACCAAGGCCTTATATACTTTTACCAGACCCACTCCCAGAACATACATCTTAAATTAACAAGATTAGAATTAAGAAAAGAAAGGTCTTACCAGGCTCACTCTCACAACTTCTTACGATAACAAGATTAGTCAGAAAATCTTCTGGTTAAGGAGAAACACGTCCTCCAGCAAGACACTTTGTTATGTTGATTAAAACAAAGCAGTGTAGAAAATAATTATTAAAAAAAAAAAAAAAGGCAATGTAGAAAGCGTCCTTGACTCCTTGAGAGTGCCAGATTACTTTCTCCTTCTCGAGGGCTCTGGACCCCTTTCTCCTCCTCGGGAACCCTGGAATTCTTGTCAACTTACCTAGGAATTTACTCTCTCACCAGCATCAAGGGTCTTTTCTAACGAGTCAGTTCTTCACATCAGGTGGCCAAATTATTGGAGCTTCAGCTTCAACATCAGTTCTTCCAACGAATATTCAAGACTCATTTCCTTTAGGATGGACTGGCTGGATCTCCTTGCAGTCCAAAGGACTCTCAAGAATCTTCTCCAACACCACATTTCAAAGGCATCAGTTCTTCAAAGCTCAGCTTTCTTTATGGTCCAACTCTCACATCCATACATGACTACTGAAGAAACCATAGCTTTCACTAGATGAACCTTTGTCAGCAAAGTAATGTGTATGCTCTTTAAAATGCTGTCTAAGCCCAGAGATAAATCCACACACCTATGGACACCTTATCTTCGACAAAGGAGGCAAGAATATACAATGGAGAAAATACAATCTCTTTAACA
>SJYV01010192.1:71815-92915 GCA_006410875.1 Neotragus pygmaeus | reverse complement strand
ATACTATCATGTAAGAAACGAGGCGCCAGCCTATGTTCGATGCAGGATGCTTGGGCCTGGTGCATGGGGATGATCCAGAGAGACGTTGTGGGGTGGGAGGTGGGAGGGGGATTCAGGATGGGGAGCTCGTGTACACCTGTGGGGGATTCATGTCGATGTATGGCAAAGCCAATAGAGTATTGTAAAGTAAAATAAAGTTAAAAAAAAAAAAAAAAGGAGCAGAGACATCACTTTACCAATAAAGGTCTTTTTTTCTTTCTTTCTTTCTTTTTGTTGCCTTTCTTTAGTTTAATCAACAAGTTATTTTCTTTTCTTTTCTTTTCTTTTTTTTCACTTTATTTTACTTTACAATACTCTATTGGCTTTTTCAAGGCTATGGTTTTTCCAGCAGTCATGATTGGATGTAAGAGTTGGACTATAAAGAAAGCTGAGTGCCTAAGAATTGATGCTTTTGAAGTGTAGTGTTGGAGAAAACTCTTGAGAATCCCTTGGACTGCAAGGAGATCAAACCAGTCAATTCTAAAGGAAATCAGTCCTGAATAGTCACTGGAAGGAATTCACTGATGCTGAAGCGGAAGCTCCAATACTTTGGCCACCTGATGTGAAGAACTGGTTCATTGGAAAAGACCCTGATGCTGGGAAAGATTGTAGATGGGAGAAGGGGATGACAGAGCATGAGACGGTTGGATGGCATTACCGACTTGATGGACATGAGTTTGAATAAACTCCAGGAGTTGGTGATGGGCAGGGAAGCCTGGCATGCTGCAGTCCATGGTGTTGCAAAGAGTTGGACATGACTCAGTGACTGAACTGACTTTTTCCTGTAACAATATTGAATAATAAAATTAATCAGGCAATGTGGATCTAGCAATGTTGTGATTCATCTTCTACATCAAACTAAAGTCTACTTGGGTATTGATAGGTAGCTAGTACCTCCAAATGTTGTGATACCCATTGATGGGATTTGCGCATTAAATTTGGATTAAAATTTCCCTTTTCCTAAGTTGCTCATCTACTGCACCCAGGTTCTTTACCAAATCCTCAGTTACTCTGATTATACAGCACCCTCTGCTCTACAGCAATATTTGGCCTGTTCTTGCAGCTTCTTCAGGAATTTTGTTTTGTTTCACTATAAAGACTAGATATTCCCTTTCCATTGTACCTTGTTATCAATATTTTGTGTTTAAAAAAATTCATATGGTATTTGCGTTTTTATTCTGACTCTTAGAAAAAACTCATTTCCTAAATATTTTTTATTTATGAGTTTAATTCTTAACACTCTAACACCTTTTTCAATGCTTTATTTTAACCACTGTCAACATCATAACCAGACTGATAATTTTAAAACATTTTAGCACAATCTGGTCAGGCATAATTTGGACATATTGAGGGTTGGTTCCTGGGCATTACAGTACAGTGAATATCACAATAAACTGAGTCACACAATCTTTTTTAGTTTTCCAGTGTGTGTAAATGTTACACTGTAGTGTATTCTGTTGAGTGTTCAATAGCATTCTGCCTTAAAAAACAATGCACAAGAGAAATAAAAAATAACTTACTGCTAAAAAATACTAACTATCATCTGAGACTTCAGTGAGTCATAACCTTTTATGATGGGGGAGGGTGTTGCCTCAATATTGATGGCTGCTGGCTGATCAGGGTTTTGGGTGTTGGTTACTGAAAGTAGGGATGGTTTTGGCAAATTCTTAAAATAATACAACAATGAAGTTTGCCATATCAATTGACTCATCCTTTCAGGAAAAATTTCTCTGTAGCATACGATACTGTTTTGATAGCATATTACCCACAGTAGAACATCTTCCAAAATTGAAGTCAAATCCTCACACTGTTTATATTCTAAATCCTTTGTTGTCATTACAGCAGTCTTCACAGCATCTTCACCAGGAGCAGGTTCCATTTCAAGAAACTACTTTCTTTTCTCATCCATAAGAGCAGTTTCACATCTGCTCAAGTTTTATCATGAGATTGGAACAATTCAATCACATCTTCAGGCTCCACTTCTAGTTCTCTTGCTATTTCCATCACATCTGCAGTGACATCCTCTATTGAAGTCTTGAACCCCTCAAAGTTATCCTTGACAGTTACCGTCAACTTCTTCCAAACTTCTGTTGATATTGATATTTAGATTTCTTTGTATGAATCATGAATGTTCTTAAAGGCATCTAAAATAGTGGATCTGTTCAGAAAGTTTTCAATTTACTTTGCCTTAACAGTCAGAGGGACAACCATCTTTAGCAGATACAGACCCTCAAAATGTATTTCTTAAATAATAAGACTTAATAGTCAAAAACTACTCCTTGACCCAAGGGTTGTAGAATGGATCGTGAGTTAGTTGGCATGAAAAAAACATTAATTTCTTCACACATTTCCATCCAAATTCTTGAAAGACCAGGTGGATTTGCTAGTGACTAGTAATATTTTGAGGCTTTCCTTGTGGCTCAGATGGTAAAGAATCCTCTTGAAATGCAGGAGACCTGAGTTCAATCCCTGGGTTCAGAAGATTCCCTGGAGAAGGGAATGGCAACCCACTCCAGTATTCTTGCTTGAGAATTCCATGGACAGAGGAGCCTGGTGGGCCAGTCCATGGGGTCACAAAGAGTCTATTTTAAAAGAAAATTTTCTTTTTTCTGAACAGTGTATCTGCACAGTGAGCATAAAATATTCAGTAAACCATGTTGCAAGCAGACATGCTATCATTCAGGCTTTGCTGTTCTTATAAAACACAAAAAGAGTAGATATAGCATACTTCTAAAGACTAAGATTTTTTAATGGTAAGTGGCTTCAAGTTGAAGTCACTACCTGCATTTGCCTCCAGCAAGAGAGGCAGCCTGTCCTTTAAAACCAGATATTGAATTTTCTTCTATAGTTTTGAAAATCCTAGATGGCATTTTCTTCTAAGAGAAGGCTGTTTCATCTGCACTAGATATCTATTGCTTAGTGTGGCAACTATCATTGATTATCTTAGCTAGATCTCCTGGATAATTTGTTGCAGCTTCTATCTCATAAACAAACTTTTGATAGCTTCAGGCTTCTTTTCTGCAGTTTCCTCTCCTCTCTCAGCCTTCATAGAATTGAAGAGGGTTAGGGCTTGCCATGGATTAGGCTTTGGTTTAAGGAAATATTGTGGCTGGTTTGATCTTACATCCAGAACACTAAATCTTTCTCCACGTCAGTAATGAGACTGTTTTCTTTGCTTCTCATCATTCATGTGTACACTGGAGTAGCACTTTTCATTTCCTTCAAGAACTTTTCCTTTTCCTTCACAAATTGTCTAACAGTTTGGCACAAGAGGCCTCACTTTAGGCCTATGCATTTTTGACATCCCTTCCTCACTAGCTCAGTCACTTGTAGATTTGATTGGAAGTGAGAGACATGTGATTCTTCCTTTCACTTGAACACTTTGAAGCCACTGTAGAATTATTAATTGGCCTAATTTAAGTATCATTGTGTCTCAGAGAATAGGAAGGACTGAGGAGAGAGAGACAGGTTGGGGAACTGTCAATGGAAAGAGTAGTCAGAGCAAACATGAATTTTTCAGTTAATTCCACCATCTCATACAGCTGCAACTCATGAAACCCAAAGCAATTATGCGAGTAATCTCAAATGATCTGTGATCATTGATCATAGACCACAATAACAAATATCATAATTTTGAAAGAGTTTGAAATATTGTGAGAATTACCAAAATGTGACACAGAGACAAAAGTGAGCTCATGCTGTTGAAAAAATGGCGCCAATAGAATTGCCTGACACAGGGCTGCCACAAATCTTCAATTTGGAAAAAAAAAAAAAAAAGGCCACATGTATGAAGCACAATAAAACCAGGTATACTTATGAACTGTTCCATTAAATGAAGACTGATGATAGAGAAGAAGACAATCCCAAATATTCATCACCTAAAAATCCATTTTAAGACAGATCTCACTGTTGCCTAACTATCAGCACGCTTATTGGGAAACTCAATTTCCTTACCTATTACTGGCCATTTCTGAGCCTTCAAAATCTTTCAGTTGACCAAATGACAAAACACCCCTGAAGCATTCAGAATGCTTGAACCATGCCATGTACCTTGGAGAAATGGAAATGGCCTGTGTTTTCCTGCTACATATCACACATTGTGACATGGATTCCAAGTGACAATATCTGTAAAACTCAGTCTCTAAAGATATCCAGTGAAAGAAAGTATTGCCTTCTGTAATGATTAAGGTGGGCATTAGGAGGATGAATCCTGAAGAAAATTAATAGATTGGAAGTAATGCCATTATGATAGTTAGGGCCCAGATAAAAACTAATGGGGCCTGAATTACTGTAATGGAACAAGGAAAGATAGACCAGTTTTGAGAGTCATTAGAGGGATTGATTAGATATGGATACTAGGAAACGTGGGGATTTCAGAGAAATAATGATGTGGAAAAAAGAATATATTCATACAATTTTGAGTAAATAAAATTTGAAGTGCCGATAGGATTTAAGTGGCAGCCATAAATGTAGAGCTCTGTAGGAGAAAAGCCACTGCAAAAATTTCAAATAATGGCAAGTACAAACATTCAGATAAAATAATAGGAAAATTTCTGTAAAAAATAAGCAATTCCAAGTAATGACTAAATGATGAGTCGAGACATAATTGGGTGTTTGTTACCATTCCTATGCCTGGGAAATCCCATAGACATGGAGCCCAGTCCATGGGATTGCAGTGTCAGACACAACTGAGGGACTAAATAATAACAGCAAAATATCATGTCTAAAGGATGTTGAATTACAAAATATATAATTTAAATAATTGCTACAAGTGGATTCCAATCCAGGTGGCAGAATAAGAACACATAGAGCTCAACTCTGCCCACGAACACATCAAAAATAAATCTACATGTGGAACAATTCTCACTGAAAACTAATTGGAAACTGGCAGAAGGACTCCTGTAAAACCAAGGTTGTAAGAAAGATCCACAGGTAATTGGGTTGGAAGTGGGGAAAGCAATCCATGGGGGACCTGTGCTCCTGAGAGGGAACTCAGAAAAAAAGAGAGACTACATGAGAGGACATCTAACCTGGGGAGTGAGCGATTCAAGTCCCAGAGTGAGTGCTGCAGTTCTGATGTCCTCTGGAGGGGAGACAAGCCCCCTTGGCTAGTTGGAGGACCTCTGAGACTAACAGAAGCGCTGAAGAAGCCTGAACTGGCACTCACTGGTTGCCCTCACACAGGGCAGAGAGAAATCTATTCTAGCAATGGCAGGGTTTCCCACAACTAACTCACTGAGCACCCTAGCCTGTGTCAAGCAAATTCTGGTTCCACTCACTCCACACCACAATGCAGCACTGGATCTAGGGTAGCCACGACAAGGGAAAAGACTTGACTATGGGACCCAGAGGCAACCCAGGCCTGAGGCAGAGCCTGGGTGGGTGGCTGCAGCCATTAACACTTTCTCAAGCAGCACACCTCTGAAGCAGCTGGGACCTCTCATAGCAGCCACTCCAACACAGCTTACCCATCCCCAGTACATGTTGAGAGCCCACACGGGCTTTCGGCCCTGCAGGGCAATTCTACCTTGGGCAGAGGTGGTGGAAGCTGAGAGTATGATGGGCTGTGAGGGACAAAGAGGACTGGCACCCGAGGTTGCAGAGGCAATACACTGTCTCTCAGCCTGTGACCCACTGGAGTCAGAAGCCTTCACAGGCTCCACTGCTTTAGCACTTTCTGCCACCCCACCCCAGGAGGCAAAGGGTTCCCTTCAGGGATAAGAAAAACACACTTTTAAAAGGAACAAAACCAGTTTGGGCCTGACCCTCAGGGCTGCTGCTCCACTAAAAAAAAAATTAAACATTGAAAGTGTTAGTGGCTCAACCATGTCCATCTCTTTGTGACCACGTGAGCTGTAGCGTTAGCCTTCCAGATTCTTCTGTCCATGGGATTCTCCAGGCAAAAATACTGGAGTGGATAGCGATTCCCTTATCCAGGGGATCTTCCTGACCCAGGGGTCAAACCTGGGTCTCCTGTGTTGCAGGCAGTTTCCTTACCATCTAAGCTACCAGGGAAGCCCTCTGCTCCAGCAACTTTGGATCAAGTCCCACCACCAATAGGGTGGTGGTGGCCACAGCACAGGAAAAATCTGCCTCACACCTGGATCCAACTCTAGTCCCTCCATTGCCAGCCCCAACTCTTAAAACTGTGACAGTTACCACACACCCTAAGGAAAGACTTACATTTTCCCCTTAATCCTTTAAACAACTTTGTCTTTAATTCTCTGAACCTACTTGTTTATCAAAGCTGCTTCAAAGTCTTTGCCTGATTAATCGAACATCTGACTCTTGAAGGGTCAGTTTCTATTGACTACTTTTTATTGACTGTAGTTCATAATTTTCTATTATTTTTTCTATTGCTTAAATGTCTTCTACTATATTGTTTTATGCTGAACATTGTAACTGATACATTTTAGAAGATTTGAAGTCTTTTATCTTCCCTTGGTGCCCTGGATGCTTAGTCGTTCAGGCGTGTCTAACTCTTTGCCACCCTGTGGAATATAGCCCGCCAGGTTCCTCTGTCCATGGGATTCTTCAGGCAAGAACATTGGAGTGGGTTTCTGTGCCCTCCTCCAGAGGATCTTCCCAACCCAGGGATCGAACCCAGGTCTCCCACATTGCAAGCAGATTCTTTACTGTCTGAGCCACCAAGGAAGCCCTATCTTCCCCTGGAAAGTCATTATTGTTCTAGTTCCATGTACAGTTCCTGGCTGAACATCACAAACCTGTATATGCTTGGTATCACATTTTGTTATTGGGGATCTCTAAGAAGCTTAGTACATTTTCCAAGGCCCTCTAGCTGGATAGGAGTCAACATTTACACACTATCTCCCCTGTAAATGTAGCTAGAACATTAGGTTTTATTAGGGCAGATACTGACTGAGATGGATGTGAATTTGAGTGAACTTCAGGAGTTGATTATGGACAGGGAAGTCTGGTGTGCTGCAATTCGTGGGGTCGCAAAGAGTCGGACACAAGTGAGCAACTGAACTGAACTGAGAGTAGGTCTTTGTTGCTGTTGTTTGTTTTTTGTTTTTTTTTTTAATTTAAATTTATTTATTTATTTATTTTTAAATTTAACTTTACAATACTCTATTGGGTTTGCCATACATCGACATGAATCCACCACAGGTGCACACAAGCTCCCAATCCCGAATCCCCCTCCCACCTCCCACCCCACAACGTCTCTCTGGATCATCCCCATACACCAGCCCCAAGCATCCTGCATCCTGTATCAAACATAGACTGGTGATTCGTTTCTTACATAATGGTATATATGCTTCAGTGCCATTCTCCCAGATCATCCCGCCCTCTCCTACTCCCTCTGAGGCCAAAAGTCCATTGTCTATGTCTGTGTCCTTTTGTTGTCTCACATACAGGGTCATCATTACTATCTTTCTAAATTCCATATATATGTGTCAGTATGCTGTATTGGTGTTTTTCTTTCTGGCTTACTTCACTCTGTATAATAGGCTCCAGTTTCATCCATCTCATTAGAACTGATTCAAATTTATTCTTTTTAATGGCAGAGTAATACTCCATTGTGTATATATGCCACAGCTTGCTTATCCATTCATCTGTTGATGGACATCTAGGTTGTTTCCATGTCCTGGCTATTATAAACAGTGCTGCGATGAACATTGGGGTACATGTGTCTCTTTCAATTCTGGTTTCCTTGGTGTGTATGCCCAGCAGTGGGATTGCTGGGTCATAAGGCAGTTCTATTTGCAATTTTTTAAGGAATCTCCACACTGTTTTCCACAGTGGCTGTACTAGTTTACATTCCCACCAACAGTGTAAGAGGGTTCCCCTTTCTCCACACCCCCTCCAGCATTTATTGCTTGCAGACTTTTGGATCGCAGCCATTCTGACTGGTGTGAAATGGTACCTCATTGTGGTTTTGATTTGCATTTCTCTGATGATGAGTGATGTTGAGCATCTTTTCATGTGTTTGTTAGCCATCCGTATGTCTTCTTTGGAGAAATGTCTATTGAGTTCTTTGGCCCATTTTTTGATCGGGTCGTTTATTTTTCTGGAGTTGAGCTGTATAAGTTGCTTGTATATTTTTGAGATTAGTTGTTTGTCAGTTGCTTCATTTGCTATTGTTTTCTCCCATTCAGAAGGCTGTCTTTTCACCTTACTTATAGTTTCCTTTGTTGTGCAGAAGCTTTTAATTTTAATTAGATCCCATTTGTTTATTTTTGTTTTTATTTCCAGTATTCTGGGAGGTGGATCATAGAGGATCCTACTGTGATTTATGTCAGAGAGTGTTTTGCCTATGTTCTCCTCTAGGAGTTTTATAGTTTCTGGTCTTACATTTAGGTCTTTAATCCATTTTGAGTTTATTTTTGTGTGTGGTGTTAGAAAGTGATCTAGTTTCATTTTTTTACAAGTGGTTGACCAGTTTTCCCAGCACCACTTATTAAAGAGATTGTCTTTACTCCATTGTATAGTCTTGCCTCCTTTGTCGAAGATAAGGTGTCCATAGGTGTGTGGATTTATCTCTGGGCTTTCTATTTTGTTCCACTGATCTATATTTCTGTCTTTGTGCCAGTACCATACTGTCTTAATGACTGTGGCTTTGTAGTAGAGCCTGAAGTCAGGCAAGTTGATTCCTCCAGTTCCATTCTTCTTTCTCAAGGTTGCTTTGGCTATTCGAGGTTTTTTGTATTTCCATACAAATCTTGAAATTATTTGTTCTAGTTCTGTGAAAAATACCGTAGGTAGCTTGATAGGGATTGCATTGAATCTGTAGATTGCTTTGGGTAGTATACTCATTTTCACTATATTGAGTCTTCCAATCCATGAACAGGGTATATTTCTCCATCTATTAGTGTCCTCTTTGATTTCTTTTATCAGTGTTTTATAGTTTTCGATGTATAGGTCTTTAGTTTCTTTAGGTAGGTATATTCCTAAGTATTTTATTCTTTTTGTTGCGATGGTGAATGGAATTGTTTCCTTAATTTCTTTTTCTACTTTCTCATTAATAGTGTAAAGGAATGCAAGGGATTTCTGAGTGTTGATTTTATATCCTGCAACTTTACTATATTCATTGATTAGCTCTAGTAGTTTTCTGGTGGAGTCTTTAGGATTTTCTATGTAGAGGATCATGTCATCTGCAAACAGTGAGAGTTTTACTTCTTCTTTTCCAATTTGGATTCCTTTGATTTCTTTTTCTGCCCTGATTGCTGTGGCCAAAACTTCCAGAACTATATTGAATAGTAGCGGTGAGAGTGGACACCCTTGTCTTGTTCCTGACTTTAGGGGAAATGCTTTCAACTTTTCACCATTGAGGATAATGTTTGCTGTGGGTTTCTCATGTATAGCTTTTATTATGTTGAGATATGTTCCTTCTATTCCTGCTTTCTGGAGAGTTTTTATCATAAATGGATGTTGAATTTTGTCAAAGGCCTTCTCTGCGTCGATTGAGATAATCATATGACTTATTTTTCACTTTGTTAATGTGTTGTTTGTTTTTAAGATGAGGGTTTTTGATGTCTCAGCTGAATGCCCACCAGGTTAAAAGGATGTTTACACTGATTCACTTTGCTATATACCTGAAACCAACACAACATTGTAAATCAACTGTACTCCATTAAACATTTTTTTAAAAAGAATATTTACAATTTTTTTGCACTCCGACTGGGATCATTTCTGTAGTAGGTACAATCCAGTAAGCCCAGTGCTGTCTGCTAAAGCTCAGTTTGCTCCACTGCCAAGAACCATTGGGAAACCCTCTGCACAATTGCCTTATTGCCAATATTTTTCCCCATATATTCCAATGACTTAAGTTGCTAGGGGTTCTTGACATCTGACTCTTCAATTCAGCATTATTTCCATGCTCTACTCTGGCTCAGTGCGCTTTGGCCAGACCATCATGTCCAGGTAGGTAGCTGTTCAGATTATAGATCTTACATGCAGTGTCTCAACTCTCATGGATTGCAATCTTGTATCACCAGTTGTACAGTGACTGAGTGCTGTTGTTTCATATATTCAGTTTTATGATTTACAAAAAGAGGATGTCAAGGAAAGTTTCCTCTTTATAGCCATTTCGTTTTCACCATGAGATTGATTCATATTTCTCAGTTCAGTTCAGTTGCACAGTCATGTCCAACTCTTTGTAACCCCATGGACTGCAGCACACCAAGCTTCCCTGTCCATCATCAACTCCTGAAGCTTGCTCAAACTCATGTCTATCAAGTCAGTGATGCCATCCTACCATCTCATCCTCCATCGTCCCCTTCTCCTCCTGCCTTCAATCTTTCCCAGCATCAGGGTCTTCTCCAATGAGTCAGTTCTTCATATCAGGTGGCCAAAGTATTGGAGTTTCATCTTAAGCATCAGTCCTTCCAGTGAATATTCAGGACTGATTTCCTTTAGGATTGGCTGAGGTCAGTGCTATCTAAGAGAACTTTCTGCAATAATGTAAATATTCTACACTTCTGCTGCCCAATAAAGGAGCTACTAGCCACACACCGTTACTGAGCACTTAAAATGTGGCTAGTGAAACTGAAGAACTGGAACTTTAAATATTATTTAATCACATGAGGTTAGTAGTTATCATATTCAACAATGCAGTTCTAAGAAATAGGGATAAAAGCACTTGATACAAGCCAGAACAATTGCTTTATTTATCTTAGTTTTCTTACTTGAATCAGTTTCCTAACTAGCTTTGTATTTTTCTTACTTTGGTTTTTAGAAAATCACTCATCCCAGTCACCATGACTCATTTTTTTCTCTGATAAGTTTTCTGATACTTCTGTTTCTGCATTGAATCTGACATGATGCCAGTCTTGATTTCCACTCTTCTTACTTTTCTTGATTTAGCCTGTTTCCTTGATGCTGGTCCAGAGTTTTGCTCTAAAAATAAGTTTTAGTATAAATTCTAGGTCTCTAATAAATGGAAGCTGTGTTCCAACCATACTGAAAACCACAATGGCCCTGTGCACTGCTCCTTATCGTGTGTTTGTCTATTTTGATATTTTGACCCTAAGACAAACTAGAGGCTTGCTTTTTAGGAGAGAGTCAAAGTTTAGAAAAACATTTAGGAATTATTTGGATTTATAAAGAAATATAGATATATATTCAGAATAAAGTCAGTTTTACTTCTGTAGGTCTAAATTTACATCATTAGAATATTCTGTGAAAGCTAGATCATTTTTACCCCAAGCTATTTTTTGAAATCAGCATTTAATGTAGAAATAAAATCATAACTAAGCATAAATCTACTTGGCCAACCTAAAGACATTAGATTTCCATGTCCATTAGATTTCAACATCTACCTACTTGAAAGTAACAGAAATTAAAATAGGTAAAAGCTATATATGAGCAGATTATGAGAGAATTAGATATGTCTATCTAAAATAATAAAATCATAGCAACTTTACTATGCTACAAGAGTCACTCGCTCTTGATGTTTTGCTTTCAAAACTGTATGGGGGAAATGGGACTGCTTAACTAACAACTTGGTGACATGAAAGAAATACCAATTTGCTATTTACATGGACTATGGGCCAGCTATATTTTTGCATTCATAGCATGTTAACTGTACATCATTAAAAGTGTGTTCTATTTGTCTAATCATTTTATTATAATGCTAACTATGATTCATATTCTTACCTTTTATAGTCTATTGCTTTGTAACACAGTACTTAATGGTTTTACAAATGAAAATCATTACAGAAAGATGACATGGTTAACTGCTGCATTTTAATTGCTGTATATTTGTTACCATGGAGATACACTGATAAAATACAACTAAAAATAAAAATAATGAGAATAAAAATAATTAATAGTTATTATCTAAAACATAGGAATGAAAGGAACCATGAAATAGTATTTTCCCACTTCCATAATGAAACCAGGGCCAATGTCATTTTGTCCAAGAAAAAAAAGTCGTCTTTTGTTCATGGCATGCTGCTTATAATCAAATCCATTGGCTTAAATTTATGTTCATTTTTTCTTACTCTGTAGTCATATCATATGCTGATAGAATCATATCATATCCAGATAGAATTCTGTTCTTACTAAATCACAAAAATTAGTAGTATTTTTTTCGACATTTTCGTATTATACCATTTACCTAAACATCTCAATGATTCAGCTACATGGCATGCACATTATAGATAAAGATTCCATGCATCTTTTACCTTCTTGTCCTCCATGGCACCTAGTTACATGTTTTATATAGAAGCATTCTAACTATTAACATCATAGATAAAACCTCTCACATACATAAAAGATGGAAATCTGGACCTACCTATCTAACACCCTGAAATCACTGTGGGCTCTCCCATCCTATGCTCTACTTCACTAGTTTTGAATTTAAGCTTCTTATGCTTCTGCTACTGGAGATCAGTGGAGAAATAACTCCAAAAAGAATGAAGGGATGGAGCCAAAGCAAAAACAATGCCCAGTTGTGCATGTGACTGGTGATAGAAGCAAGGTCCAATGCTGTAAAGAGCANCAGTACTTTGGCCATCTCATGGGAAGAGTTGACTCATTGGAAAAACTGATGCTGGGAGGATTGGGGGAAGCAGGAGAAGGGGATGACAGAAGATGAGATGGCTGGATGGCTTCACCAACTCGATGGACGTGAGTTTGAGTGGACTCCGGGAGTTGGTGATGGACAGCGAGGGGTCACAAAGAGTTGGACACGACTGAGCAAATGAACTGAACTGATGCTTCTTAACCTGACTATCAGCTATTTCAAAGAGGAGATATTGGATTATTTCTAACCCTGCCATTGTGATTAGTCAGCACAATATGTTCTATCTATGAAATCTTTGTGATAGTAAAAGATGTTGGTTAGTTTCTATGGGTTGATAGTCCAATTTTCAGTCTTTCCAGACATGACTTGAGCACACTGCCATGTAACTTGGAACAGCCAACATAAGCAAATATAGGTTGGAGAGAAGCAAATACTAGGTTGGAATGAAAAGACGAGGGGACTCAAAGATAATCACCTGAATGTGATATTTAAAAAATTTTGAGAACAAAGCAAAGTGTAGAATGAAAAGACTTGAGGAGACGATTTATGCTTAAAGGTTTTCGCTTCAGAAGAGAATAAAAACTTATTTAATTTAAAGCTAAATTTGCTGACAGTACAATAGTCTGATTTCATTTAACATAACTTGTCAAGGAAAGAAGATAGGAAGGAATTGAGGACAAGTAAAATATGAGGAAATTCAAGGTAGAGAGATGAAGTTTTGTAGAAAAAAACTGAATGGAGGGACACTGGCCAGCAGCCAGCCTTCTTACAGGGGAAATGAGCATCCTAAACTGTGGCTTGAAGAGATTACTCCCAGCAGTTACCTGGTTTGCTGCTACTGTCTATGCAAATTATGTCTTTCAACTTTGCTTCCCTATGGAATTAATTTTTTTTTTAAACATCAACTTTGTTTTACTTTACAACATTCCAAATAACTATATCCATGTTTCAAGTATAACTGTAAGGATTGTTGCTTCCTTATAAACCTATAGTCAACCTGACATATATTTGGCATTGATGCCAAATATCTCATTGTTGGGTTAGAAGCCAAGATTTAGAGATTTAGATTTAGAACATATTTTAAAATCTCTGTAATTGGGATCAATAGAAATAAGGGAGTACATGACTGCCACTCTTTCTAGAATAGCTCAGCACTAGTCTTGAATATCTCAAAGAGAAACAAAATAACATTCTTAGTATTCATCCACATTATTTTCACAATGGTGGTGAGAAAACTCTTGAAAAAAGTCACCATTTTAAACATTATTTATACTTTTCAAACCCTTGACATATAGACAAACTTGAGAAAAATATCCTTGTAACTAGGATTGAACAAAAACACAAGAATACCCAAAGAAGTAATTTGAAGGAAAAATATGTTGACTGAAAAGTTATTCTAAATAATAAAATGCTAGATGATAATGTTGATTATATGAGACATTTTGATGACTTAAGCTCATTACTAGGATTCATAAAAAGTAACTATCAATCATACTTAACCTAATAGACAGTTTTATACCCATTACCCTAAAGAAACAAAGCCAGTTCTAGTTTATTAGCTTGTGTCTACAGCAGCTCAACTTATTTGATTTAGTATAAACATTGGCCTGGTGTTAACCATTCATCAGTGTTTTGTTTATGTAATTTAATTTTATGCAAAAGAAACTTCCCACACTCAATAATTTGTCCAGCCAATCAAATTCACTTAGTGTATCTATTGTCAACCTTCAAACAATTATTTATGGATGTGCTGACTCTAACTTTATAATTGTATCATATACAATAAAAATTTTCAGTTCTTCTATTCAAGTTTACTTATCAAAATCTACTCCTCTAAACATAGAAAAATAGAAGTTAATCTACATTACTGACTCATGGCATAGCAACGCTGATCAAGATATTTGATCAATGTATTTGCAAGAGAAGGTTAAATTCTAGTTTCTTTCTCTTTGTCGTAAAAGGATTCTAATACTTTCCTGGTGTTAATTAAATACTGAAAGATTCATCTTTTCTAAATAAGACAATGGAATTAGAAACAGTTCAAAGAGAGTATAGCTAGACAATATAGCATAAAGGTGGATTTAAGCAGAAAACTTGATTGTTCATAATACTTTGCAATATATTGTCCTTTCTTTATGAAACTGATGCTTGGGACAAACGAGGAAATTTTGTGGTTATTTTCCAAGAAACAAAGGTGATAAAACTTTAACTTTGAGTTGAGCTGACCATTAAATCTCTCTCCTGTTGTGATCATTTTGCCATATTTGCAAGGTGGTTGGCATTAAGGACCAGCTTCCCTGGTGGCTCAGAGGTTAAAGCATCTGCCTGTGATGTAGGAGACCTGGGTTCTATCCCTGCATCGGGAAGATCCCCTGGAGAAGGAAATGGCACTCCATTCCAGTATTCTTGCCTGGAAAATCCCATGGATGGAGGAGCCTGGTGGGCTACAGTCCACGGGGTCGCAAAGAGTCGGACACGACTGAGTGACTTCACTTTACTTTGGCATTAATAGGATGCTTAAATAAACCCTAGAATAGTTCATCTGTACTTTTTAATCAAATCTATTGAATTTACTATTTTCCCATATTTTAATTTCAAAATTTTTTGTTGTTGCTTTGTTTTCTGATAATTTCTTTCTCAGATAAGTTGATTCTTGCTTTTAAAATGCGGAGTCTTGCTTTGCAAATCACTTTGAGGATACCAATCAGAACTCTTTTTCTTCCTTTAGTTTATATTATAAATTATATAGTTATAATTTTTGAAGGCATTTGTTTTGTTACTTCATGTTGTATATCTTTTGCTTTATTTTCCTCAAATATTTGGTCATCTTTGGTTTTGTATTTATTAATGAATGGTAACTGCCATGTATACATAATACAAAATACTTTTAACAAATACATATAACTATATTCATGAATAGAATACAACTTCTGTTTCCAAACTGTACAATGTTTTGTTATGAATTAATAATTAAACACATTTGTGGGAAAAATAAAATATAGCTACATAGAAATAAAAGAGTAATAGAGGGACTTGTGCTTCTAGATGTTTTGGAAGAACTGGTATAGGATATGAAGCACAGTAACTAAAAGATGGAAAAGATCAGTGATCAGTGGGACAATATAAAATGGTCTAATATAAGGTTAATTGGAGTTCTCATAATAGAATGTGTCAGGCAGAAAAATATATATTTGAAAAAATGGACAAATTTGATTAATCCTAAGTATTCAAGAAGCTCAATGAACTCCAAGCAAGAGAGACATATCTTTAAAAGCATAACAAGGGATGTTATTATCAATTATTGAAGTAATGATTTTAAAAAATAATTAAAACATCCTAGAAATTATTTCAAATGAAAATTCATATCTATGTAATAATAAAGTATACTATAAAAGATACTTGTGTTAGTAAACACAAAAGACATTTTTTTCCTCCTTTCTAAATTTCTTTAAAAGATAACTGTTGGAAGAAAAAATATATATAATTGGGCTTTGGCCATAAGACTGTAGTAGAAATAAAAGGTATAAAAACAATGCTGCAAATAAGTACTTTGGCCACCTCATGCGAAGAGTTGACTCATTGGAAAAGACTCTGATGCTGGGAGGGATTGGGAGTAGGAGGAGAAGGGGACGACCGAGGATGAGACGGCTGGATGGCATCACAGACTCGATGGACATGAGTCTGAGTGAACTCCGAGAGATGGTGATGAACAGGGAGGCCTGGCGTGCTGCAATTCATGGGGTCGCAGAGTCGGACACGACTGAGCGACTGAACTGAACTGAAAGGAAAACATACTGCTCTAAATTCATGTATTGTTTGAGAAATCGTATATTATTCTTTGAAGGTACATCATGATAAGCTGAATATATATATTTACACTATAGAGCAACCACTAATTTAATGCAAATAAGTATACTTAATANAACTGAACTGAAAGGAAAACATACTGCTCTAAATTCATGTATTGTTTGAGAAATCGTATATTATTCTTTGAAGGTACATCATGATAAGCTGAATATATATATTTACACTATAGAGCAACCACTAATTTAATGCAAATAAGTATACTTAATAAGCCAAAAGGAGAGAAAATGAAATACCAAAATATACTAACTTAATCCAAAATAACAAAGGAAAAGAGAAAAAAATTAAATGAAGGTTATGGGACAAATAAGAAAACTAATCATTGTAGGTAATAGACTTAGGACATAGCCATGTAAACAATTACATTAAATGTAATTATTCCAAAAACTCAAAAGGTAGAGATTCCCATACAGGATATAAAAAAGACCTAAATATGCTATCAACATAAAGCATATTTTAAATATAAATATAGAGCTTAACAGTAAAGGATAAAAAAAGATCATAACAACACATAAGAAAATTGGAGTCACTATATCAATACCAAAGAGAACTAATAGAAAAAAGATGACCACACAAAACAAAATGATAATGATACTTTGTCATTACTTCATAATGACAAAGTTTTCAATCATTAAAGAAATAAAATTATAACAAATCTGTGTGTGCTTAGTCCCTCAGTTGTGTATGACTCTTTGTGACCCCTGGACTGTAGCCCACCAGGCTCCTGTGTCCATGGGAATTCTCCAGGCAAGAATGCTGGAGTGGATTACCCTGTGCTCCTTCAGGGGATCTTCCCAACACAGGGGCTGAACCCACGTCTTTGGCATTGAGCACAGATTCTCTACCATCTGCGTCACCAGGGAAAATAGTATTAGTCAGAATTGAAACCCATACTTGCAGAAAATTATAAATAGAAGGGAACACTCACAGCAAACTTTGGACATCCATGCACACTTTGTAGTTAATATTGAAAGAAAGAAACTCCTTAAGACTGAGAATGGGGCAAACTGGAAAAGTATGCTCTCACCATGTCAACATTGTACATTAAGTTCTAGATACTGCAATAAGTCAAGAAAAATAAAATATCTACAGGTAGCAAAATAATAAGCAAAACAGTATGTACATACAGCATGATTATAATGTATGTATTATCCTTTAAACAATTCTGAAGGATCTACCAAAATGATATTAGGATTTTTTTTTTTTTNCCCTCCCCAGCTGGCCCCCTCTTTTGTGCAAAGCCACACAAAGGACAAGGGGCCCCGGCCGGCCTGGCCATCTGCTCCCAGCAGCCAGAAGGCTCTTAAAGAGACAGCACCCCCTCCCTGCCCCGGGGCTGTAGGGTGCAATAGAGCGGGTGCTCCAATGGAGCTTGGTCTCAGCGGTACCCCACATGCCGCCCACTTTTCCCTGGCTCCCCCAGCCCCAGGTGAGGAATCTCCTCTCCCAGAGCACTGAGGTGCCACGTGGCCTAGAACGCAGGGGTGTGGGAGGGGGAGCAAGGAGGCAGCCAGGGACCAGCCCCTCCTCTCCTGCCTTAGGCGGAGGGGCCGGAGGAGCTCAGCTCTGGGGTCCCACGGCTCCCTGAGGCCACCTCGGAGCTTTGTGAGGGCCGCCGGGCTCCTGGAGTGCCCTCCCTGCCGAGGAGCTCCCCTAGCCCTTCCTCAGGGAGGATGCTGGTGCTTGCTTTTTGAGGCCTGCAGGCCGCTGGGCAGGAGCCCAGTGATCTGATCCGGGCACATTTGTTTCCTGCGTTTTCCAGTTGAGGAAACTGAGGCTTGGCATAGCCCCCACAGGGGCCTCCACGAAACTAAAGCCACAGGCTGTGTCTGAAGGCGGCCTCCCGGTGCCCATCCAGGCCAGATAAGACACCTCACCCTGAGAGCTCCAGGGAAGCCAGAGCCATTGCCTCACTGCTAGGGATACAAGTTTACAATATTTGTGTGATTGTTTATTTCTCCACTGCCTCCCTGCTGAGCCACCGGCAGGGATTAGGTCCCCTGTGTTCACTGCTGTGTTCTCAGCACCTGGTATATAGTAGGCACTCAATATTTGCTGAATAAATGCCAGAAGCCCCCAAATCCTTCCTCTTTACTGTTCCTCTGTCCTCTGCGTGTGTTAGGCATCTCACCCTCTCCCTCTTCCTCGAGGTGAGGCAGAGGGGACAAAGGTCGAAGCGGGATGCCGGGAGAGAAAAGGAGGGTGACCTTGAACAAGCCATCAGCCTCCCCTCTCCCTCCTCCCAAAGGCGGGGGCGGCTCCAGCCAATCCCGAACCCGTAGCCCTGCCAGACAAACTGGGACTGTCCTGAGCGCCGGCCAGGCCGGCCTGGCCGCTGCGGCGTGGTGCCTGGGGCCCTGGCCAGGCCCTCGGTGGCCACAGCCAAGGGGCTCAGCTTGGGGAGGGTGGCAGGCAGGCGGGCCCTTGGGTGGGGGAGGGAGTGTGGCAAGATCTCAGGAAAAGCCTGGCTGAGCAGCCGGGGGAGTTGNCTGGGGCCCTGGCCAGGCCCTCGGTGGCCACAGCCAAGGGGCTCAGCTTGGGGAGGGTGGCAGGCAGGCGGGCCCTTGGGTGGGGGAGGGAGTGTGGCAAGATCTCAGGAAAAGCCTGGCTGAGCAGCCGGGGGAGTTGGACAGGAGGCCGGGCGAGATGAAGCTGGGGAAATGGAGAAGGTGGGCTATAGTGAAGGAGCATAGGGGGGTGGGGAGGCTCCCTCCAGGGCCCCCATCCCCGCAACCTGCCCAGACAGGACCTTGGTTCCTCCGTGCCTCCCAGGGGGCCCCCTGCAGGCTGTGTGCTCCGGGCACTGCCCTCCTCCTCTCTCGGTCCTGGTGGTAACCCCCTGGANCTCCAGGGCCCCCATCCCCGCAACCTGCCCAGACAGGACCTTGGTTCCTCCGTGCCTCCCAGGGGGCCCCCTGCAGGCTGTGTGCTCCAGGCACTGCCCTCCTCCTCTCTCGGTCCTGGTGGTAACCCCCTGGACGGGCCCACACTCCAACCCGGGGGGGTTGTGAAGAGACTGCGAGGTGACAGAGGTGACGATCCGGTGCTTGGCACCGCCTCGGCACTGTGGCCGCGTGAGGAGGGCAGGGAAAGGAGGCCGGGCCGCGCATCTGTGAGCGGCGCTCACCGAAGCAGGAGCAGGCAGGAGGTCAGCAAGGAGAGACCCCAGGCTTCCTGACACCCGCGCCGAGGAAACGTGACTCCCCCCCGAGCAGAGCAGGAATGGGGGTAGAGGATCAGAGAGACTAGAGCAGGCGATGGGTCCCACGAGGGGGCAGCTTCCAGACCCGGGAGCCCACTGTTCCTCTGGAAGCCAGGAAAGGAGCCTCCTCCCCTCGCCCTCACCTGGGCCACAGCTGGCGCCCTCTGGCGGTGGCAGCGTGGACCAAGGGGCCCCACCTCAGCCAGGCCACAAATGTCTTCCCAGGGAATCTGAACACCGGCCCCCTGAGAAGCCCACTCTCCGGGGTACAAGGGCATGGGGTTAAGATCCTCCAGGACCGACTGAGCTTTCCATCCAATCCCCAGGACCTCCTCTTGGCCCATAGCCCCTAGAACCACCCGGAACAAAGTGGGGTGGAGCCGAAACCCCCGGAGAAATGGCTGAGGAGAGGGGACTCGCAGGGCAGTGCAGGCGCTCCCTGCCAGCCAGGGAGCTCAGACCCAGGGTGAGTCCTGGCTCTGCTTCTTGCTTGCTGTGTGGCCCGGGTGAGTTACTTGGCCTCTCAGAGCCTCAGGTCCTCCGTCTCTCTGAGGGAACAGTAACTCTGACCTCATCTGCTTGTTGGGAAGATCCAACAAGCATCATCTCAGATGGCATGTCATTCAAGTCTCCATCAATGCTGGTTTCCTTCTGAAACAAGGGTCCCCTCGTGAACAGCCCCCAGCAGAGCTAGAGAAGCCCCTCACTGCTCTGTGAGGCAGCCCATGCCCTGTGGACCAGCTGAAGGCCATTGCTGTGTGGCTTTCCTAGGCCTCTGAACTAAAAGCTCTTCCTCTGTGACATTTGACCCTTGACAGCCTCCCTCTGACTGCTGTTCTGTTCCAGATTCCTGCCTTCAATGTGATCTCTCCATGGAAATAGAGCTGGAGAAAGATCCTCAGATACTGCTTTGGTCAGGCCCCACTCTTGCTCAATAACTTTCCATGGTTCCCTATTGCCTTCTGGGCAAAGTGGAAACTTCTCTCCCAACCCAGTACGCAAGGCCTTTCCAGCCTGTATCTGATCCAGCTGAACAGGTCTGCTCACTACTTGCTGAGGCCTACCCAGAATACCTCATTCCCCCCTGCAGACCCTGGCCCACTCACTCGCACAGCCCCTGCCTGGCCGGTCCCTCAGATCTGCTGGCTCCTGGTGGCCAGCTCTGCTCTGACATGACCCATCTAGGGCTCCTGCTGAGCTATGAGCACCCCTCCTGCCCCTGCTCAACCTCCCGTGTTCATGCTCCCCTTCCACCACCCCAGCCACTGCACTGCTGTTAGCCCATGACCTGGCCTCCAGCTTCCAGAGGGCATTGAGGCCTCTGGGAGAAACCCACTCCAAGACCTACACTTGCACTCCAAGATTCCACTCCTTCCCTCTGAACTCCAGTTGCTCATGTGCCTTCCTCCTTCAAAGCCAGCCTCCCTCCCAGGCTCTGCATCTCCCAGACACACACACACACAAACACACACACACACACACACACACACACACACACACACCCC